>SNQJ01S0012730.1:4647-25706 GCA_010110895.2 Picea sitchensis | reverse complement strand
TAAATAATAAAGTGAAGTGATGAGTGTACAAGTCAAAGTGAATACAAAATAAATTATTCAAATAATAAATTTAATGGAGAAATTACTAAGTGGACAAGTGGTTAGAAGTGGGTTAACCCTAAAATAAGGAAAGTGGGTTAAGATGGTTAAAAGGTAACCCCTTGAGGAAGCTACATGAAAGTATAAATAAGAGGCACAAATCTCTCATTTTAATAAAACTTGAGCATATTGAGTATCTACAGGTGAAGGAGGTAACCGAAGGATATCTAAGCCGAATTTCAGACGAAAGGTGAAGTAAAGAAGGCCGAAATTCAAGGGAGGATAAATTATTTTGATGATGCTTTCTAAGGTATGTTATTTATAGGTCATCTCACCATTTTTCACAATAAATTTTTTTATAGAATGATTTAGACCATGAAATTTGGAGGACATTGAGGAAACATATCCAAGTAGTTGTGATAAAAATTTCAGCTTGTGGGTCATTTTATTTTTGGAGTTACATGTCATGGAAAATAGGGTTTGTGGCTAGTCCTGAAACTAGTCTAAAACAGGTGTTTCAGGTAAAAATTTCATAACTTCCTCATAACAAATCCAAATTCATTACGACCAAATGTATTGGTTAGAGTACAATCTTTAGTATTCTTTTTACAATTTTTAGATCCATACAACAAATATTCTGCGTGGGGCATGCTCTACAAGTTTGCTCTCTACAATAAGCCATAATTCAACAAGGTATGCCATTTTTTGTATAACTCCTTTTCTGAGAAGTTCCAAGTAGTGAAATCTAGAGGAATTGCACAAAATAAACTAAAGAATATTGTGTACCATTTTCAGATCTTTATTCATTACAGGTAAATAGTTATGATTATTGCAATTTAGGGTTTTTGACTAATCCAAAATTAGTCAAGTGAGACTAAAGTAAAGTTTGATGAAAATTCTAGTCTCTTGTTGTTAAAGTTAAGGAAGGTTTGAAAGTATGTGATCATATAGACCAGGTCTATTATAGATTTACAAATTAGATTTGGATGATGAAATTGATGAAGGTTTTTGGTTGAGGTACATGTTGGGTACATGGTTGAGACAAGTAGTTGATGAGTTGGCACATACATGAGGTGTATAGTTGATGATGTTGGTACATCTTGATGAGTCATAGTTTATGTGTATTTGATGCATGATTGGTACATATTTGGTACATGGTTGATGCACTCGTTGATGGTACAAGTTGAGGTACAGGTTGGTGCATGGTTGATGCACTTGTTTATCGTATATGATGATTACAGGTTGTTTGGTACAGGTTGATGCATGGTTGATGCACTTGTTTAAGGTACACGTTGATTACATTTTGATTGGTACAGGTTGTTACAATGGTATATATCACAGTGATAGTGTGATAGTGGTTCCATCATTATACTTCTACATTAGGGCGGTTGGACAGGGAAAGGATAGGGTGTTGTATCCACCTTCCGATTATAGAAGGAGAACATAGGAGGTTGTGGCCTCCTTCTAGTTGTAGCCAAAGAATTGGGGAGTTGGAGCTTCCCTTAGGTTGTAGCCTAGAAACTAGGGGGTTGGAGCCTCCTTTTAGTTGCATCTGGAAAACAAAGGAAGTTGGTGCTTCCAATGAATGTAATTCTTCAAGACATATAATAAAAATAATTCCATGGTTTTCTCCCTCTTTGAGTTTCCACGTAAAAACACTGGTGTATTGTGTATGTGTATGATTACTCATTTGTTCATTGTTTATTTACTCTGCAATTATTGGATGATAATGCTACATTGATACAACACTTGCATTTTATGGTGAAAAATGATTAAATTTCTCTATTACTGATTCACCTCCCCTCTTAGTAATCCAACAATTGGTATCATAGGAAGTTCCTTCAGAAATCAGTTTGACCACTGAAAGGTAGATCATGGAGAGAAACAACATGTATAAAAATGGAATACCACATTTTGATGGACATAAGTATGCATTTTGGGGCAGAAGGATGAAAACATATATACAGGCACAGGGATTTGAAATTTGGAAATCAGTTGTAGATGGATACAAAGAACCAATAGTTCCGCCGACAAATGAAAGAGTAATAAAACTCGGTCAAAATAATTCCAAAGCCACAAATGCACTTTAGAATGGTCTTTGTGAATCGATATTCACCAAAGTTATACATTGTAAATACGCTAAAGAGATTTGGGACAAACTTCAAAATATTTATGAAGGAGATTCAAAAGTCAAATAAGCAAAGCTTTAAACTTACAGAGGCCAGTTCGAACAACTAAACATGAAGGAAGATGATAATATTGCATGTTATTTCTTACGAGTCGATGAAATAGTAAATGAAATCATAGGATTGGGAGAAGAAATCAAAGAATCTGTAATTGTTCAAAAGGTACTAAGATATCTTCCTAAAATATTTGCCCCTAAGATATCAACACTAGAAGAAGGAGCAGATCTGGACTCAATAAGCATGGACGAACTACATGGAATATTCACATCATATGAAATGAAAACTGAACAGGAAAATCCAGATATAAAAGAAGCAGCTTTCAAAGCATCCAAAATGTCAAAGAAAAAGGGAAAGAAAAAGGAGAAAGAACATAACAACAACAGTGACATCTTGGAAGATGATGAATAAGTGGCCAACTTCATCATAATATTGAACAAGGGAACCAACGACATATATAGAGGTAAGTTTCCGTTGATTTTTTTTAATTTTGATGGTATTGGTCATTTTGTTAATAAATGTCCTCATAAGAAAAATAACATGAATGATGAAGATTACTCAAATAACAAGAAAATATATAAAGGCAAAGGAACCACAAAGAAAGTTTTCAAGAAAAGATTATGCACCAAAGAAGACATCTCATCATCATATGAAGATGAAGTTAGTGACAGTGAAACATAAAGAGTTCTATTCATGGCATTCGAATACTCTAGAAAAGAAGACAACGAAGAATAATATGAAGAGGTCGAAGAAGAATATGAAGAGAAAGAATTTGACTACCGAGAAGAATTTATGTGTGCCATAGAATTTATAATAAGAGAAAAAAGGAAAAACAAGAAGCTACAAGAAGAACTAGACAAGAAAGAAGACACTCGGGAACTAGAACAAATGATCACAAATTTGAAGGTTCAAATAGAAGAAGATAAAAGAATTGAAGAAGAACTCAAAGAATAACGAGAAGAAAGAGGCGGGATCATTGAAAAATTGGAAGAAAAGATTTTCACATTAAGAAATGATCTTCAAAGGAAAAATATGCAGAACAACTCAAAATTTTTCGATGACATTATCAACAGTCAAAAACTTCATCATGAAAAGTACGGACTTGGATACAATCTAACAGAAAGGGGATCAAGCTCCAAATCAATAGAATAAGAAACATATCCAAAAGACTATGCAGAAAAAATCAAAGGGGATAGGAAGATATACAAGGAATATTACAGGGACACTCCTCAACTAAGAAGATTCAGATTTCAGAATCAACAACTGAAAGATATGCCTCAAGAGGAAGAAGGATTTAGAAGAGAAACTCCTTTCAGAATATCTTCAACTCCCAGGTATCAAACTATATTTTTTGGTTTATGTTATGCATGTAATAATTTTGGACATAAAGCTAGGAATTGTAGAGCCAACAGCAGGAACATAAACAACCTTGAAAGTCATACAAAAAAGGGTTATCCAAGAAGGCCTAGTGAAACACAAAGAAGAAGTTACAACATGTTTGAATCATTGAGTAGTGAAGTGGAATGCTACAAGTGTAACAACTTTGGAAACATGGCCAAAGATTGCAAAATGATAGTTCCTCCTAGAGAACCACAACATAACAACAACAATCATAGACAAGAACCTCATAAGAGAACATGGATAATAAAACAGAATCAATATAGCAATGAAGAATGCACACTCGCTCTACAAGCTAAGAAGAAGAAACATGGTTGGTATGTTGATAGTGGTTGTTCAAAACACATGACAGGTGATAAAGAGAGGTTTCTTACATTAAGAAAGGAAAGAGATGGATCAGTCTCCTTCACAAATGATAATTCATCTAAAATCATTTGAAAAGGCACAATCATAATTGGAAACAAGAATACTAAGGAATAAAATGTTCTATTAGTAGAAGATATGAAACATAATCTTCTAAGTGTGAGTCAAATGTGTGACCAAGGTCATAAAGTTACTTCCGATTCACAAAAGTGTGAGATAAGAAAATGAGGTTTAGGAAAATTGATTGCAACAACCTCAAGAACTTCAAGCAACATATATGTACTAAGTGAAATTGGAAATGAAAAGTGTTGTGTACGAAAGGAAGATGAAGGTTGGATATGTCATAGAAGAATGGGTCGCATACACTTTGATAACCTTGTCAAAGTCAGCAAAAAGGAATCAGTTAGAGAAATTCCCTAGATTACGAAAGAAACCAACACTTTATGTAAGCAATGCCAACAAGGAAAGAAAACAAAGACCAGGTTTAAATTAAAAGAATATTCAACGACAAGACCACTGGAAATTGTGCATATTGATCTAGTTGGACCAACTACAACAAAGGGTTTAAAAGGTGAGAAAAACTTTATGTTATTAGTTGATGATTATACAAGAATGAATGTAGTTTTCTTTCTCAGGAATAAGTCAGAATCTTTTGAAAACTTCAAGGTCTACAAGGAATTGGTTGAAAATAAAATGAATTCAAAAATCAAATGTTTGAGATTTGATAATGGAGGAGAGTTCACTTCAAAGGAATTTATGGACTACTGCAGCAAGCATGGAATGAAAAGGAAATTCTCCGATGCTAGGACACCTCAACAGAATGGAGTTGTCGAAAGAAAGAACGGGACAGTACAGGAAATGTATCGAACAATGTTAATGGATTCCAAATTGATAGATATATTTTGGACACATGCAGTGCATACAATAATTCACATTCAAAACATAGTAATGCTCATAAAAAACAATGGCAAAACTCCCTACACTTCAGAGTATTTGGAAGCAAATTCTACATCAAAAGAGAAGATGGTAGAATGAGAAAGTTTGACTTTCATGTGGACAAAGGAGTAATTGTTGGTTACTCAAGTAAAATGAAAGAATACAAGTGTTACAATCTGAGGTTGAACAAAGTTGTGGATAGCATCAATGTAACAATTGATGAAACAGGTGGACGAGAATTAAAGGAAGAAGAAAATGAATCAATGGAAGAAATTTACAAAGAAGAAGCAGAAGATGGAGAAGAAGTAGAAAGGGAAGATGAAGAGGATCAGACAAAATTAGAAGAGCAAGTTSATAAAGTGCCTCCAAAGACACCTAGAAAAAGAGTACARAATAATCATCCTTCAAATTAGATTATTAGAAACAAAGATGAAGGATTTGAGACTAGAAGAAGAATCCGTTCACCATAACAGACACACCTAGCACTCTCATCTACGATTGAACCAAACAGTTTTGAAGAGGCCAGCAAGGATGGATTTTGGAATAAAGCCATGGATGAAGATTTGGATCAAATAGAGAAGAATGACACTTGGGAATTGGTTCCAAAAAAAATAATAAGAACGTGATTTGAATAAAGTGGGTATTCAGAAATGAATTGAATGAATATGGATAGGTTACAAGGAACAAAGCTAGATTGGTATGTAAAGGATATGCATAGGTTGAAGGAATCGACTTTGAAGAGAAAATTGCTCCAGTTTCAAGAATGGAAGTAATTCGATTGCTCCTCGCTTATGCATTCTCCAAGAATATTAAAGTGTATCAGATGGATGTGAAATCAACTTTTCTGATCGGGGAACTTGAAGAAGAAGTCCACATTGAACAACCAGAAGGATTTCAGTTGTCAGAGAACGCACATTATGTGTGTTAATTGAAGAAGGAATTGTATGGTATAAAATAGGCTCCTAGAGCATGGTACTCTAGAATGGATAAATATCTACATCAGACAGGGTTCATAAAAGGAAGTGTAGACAACAACCTCTACATCAAGGTAACTCAAGATAGTATTTTATTAATTGAAGTTTGTGTTGATGATATTATTTTTGGAAGCAATGATGACAAGTTAAGCCATAAATTTGTAAATGATATGAAGAATGAATTTCAAATGTCATTACTCGGAGAACTATCATTCTTTCTGGGTCTTCAGATACATCAAAGAAACCAAGGAATTTTTATTTATCAAACTAAGTATATAACAGAAATGCTAAATAAATTCGGAATGGAAGACTGAAAACCAGTTACCAATCCTATGAAAACTAGTTGTAACTTGATCAAAGATGATGATTCAAAGTCTACAAACCAAAGACAATACAGGTCAATGATTGGTAGCTTACTATATGTGACAACATCCAGACCATATGTAATGCAGGAAGTTGGACAGGTGGCACAATTTCAAGAAACATCGAAGGAATCACATGTATTAGCAGTGAAGAGGATTTTCAGATATCTCAAAGGAACAAAAGAGTTTGGATTATGGTTTCCAAAAGGAAAGGATATATCACTTATTTCCTACATAGATGCAGATTGGGCAGTTTGCATTGATGGCCGACGAAGCACTAGTGGGGTAAAGTTATACTTGGGTGAGTGTTTAGTATCATCGTTAAGCAAGAAACAATCATCAATATCCTTATCTACAACCGAGGAAGAGTATATTGCAGTAGAAACATGTTATACATAGGATATATGGATGAAATAAACTCTGACAGATATACAGTTTGAGTATGTCGATCCCATTCCAATCTATTGTGATAATACAAGCACCATCAGTATCTCAAAGAACTCGGTGATGCACTCCAAGATGAAGTATCACTTTCTAGAGGAACCAGTTGTAGAGAAGAACATTATAGTTGAATATGTGGGCACAAAAGAACAAGTGGAAGACATATTTACAAAACCGCCTCCAAGAGAAGCCTTTGAGTATCTTCACTAGAGACTCGGAGTAATTTCTACTCCAAAATGAATGCTTTTGAATGCTTATCTTATATATCTTAGATCTACACGAGGAAGAACCATAAACAGGATAGTTCAGGTTGGGAGATCAGTTTCAGGAAGAGTTCATACAGGGGTAGTATCCCTAGAGACATTTCAGTTAGGGGGAGCAACCCCAGATGGAAAGATACATTTTCCATTGATGACAAAGGGGAAGAGATTTATCAGATGCAGGCTTAGAGAAAGAGTAGAGAGGCATGGTTTTAGGGGGAATGATGGTCACAAGGGGAGCATGAGTGACATGAATTCAGTTTTTCATTAGAGTGTTTCCATCAATTCCAAAGGGGGATATTGTTTATTATTTGGTTTGGTTTTCATTGATGTCAACCCTTGAAGAAAGTCCGGTAGAAAATTTCGGTAGCACAAAGGTTTGGGTAATGGACCCAAGTTTGTTTTATGGATAATGGTATATTTGCATGTAATACTGTTCCATATGGATATTACATTTCATTATATTTCCGGTGGTATGCGGAATTTCACATAACTACTCATGGTTAGAGAGTTATGGCCATGTCAAGTTGGAGAAAGGTTTGGGTAATGGACCCAAGTTTGTTTGATGAATACTGGTATGAGTTTTGATATATTTGTAGGTAATAATATTCTATATGGATAGAAAATTTAATTCCATTTCTAGTGGTATGTGGAATGTCACATAACTCCTCAAAGTTAGATATTTATGGCCATGTGAAGTTGGAGAACCCTCATGAGTCATCTATAAGCCCCAAAAGGTCAAAGTAGTCAAAGTAATTTAAGAGATTTTAGAAGGTAAATAATAAAGTGAAGTGATGAGTGTAATATAAGTCAAAGTGAATATAAAATAAATTATTTAAATAATAAAGTTAATGGATAAATTACTAAGTGGACAAGTGGTTAGAAGTGGGTTAACCCTAAAACAAGGAAAGTGGGTTAAGATGGTTAAAAGGTAACCCCTTGAGGAAGCTACATGAAAGTATAAATAAGAGGCAAGGATCTCTCATTTTAATAACACTTGAGAATATTGAATATCTAAAGGTGACTGAGGTAACCAAAGGATATCTAAGCCGATTTTTAGAGGGAAGGTGAAGTAAAGAAGGCCAAAATTCAAGGGAGGATAAATTCTTTTGATGATGTTTTCTAAGGTATGTTATTTACAAGTCATCTCACCATTTTCGCAATAACTTTTTTTTTAGAATGAATCAGACCGTGAAATTGGGATGCCATTGAGGAAACATATCCAATTATATTTGATATAAATTTAATCTTCTGGTTTGTTGTATTTTTGGAGTTACATGCCGTGGAAAATAGGGTTTGTGGCTAATCTTGAAACTAGTCTAACACAGGTCTTTCAGGTAAAAACATCATAAGTTCTTCATAATAGATTCAAATTCAGTAAGACCAAATGTATTGGTTATATTACAGTCAGTATTATTTATTGTACAATTTTCATATCCATACAACAAATATTCCATGCAGGGCATGCTCTACAAGTTCTCTCTCTAGAATAATCCATAATTCAACAAGGTATGTCATTTTTTCTATAACTCCTTTTCTGAGAGGTTCCAAGTAGTGAAATCTGAAGGAATTTCACAAAATAAACTGAAGAACATTGTGTACCATTTTTAGATCTTTATTCATTATAGGTACATAGTTATGATTATTGCAAGTTAGGGCTTTTGACTAATCCAAAAATAGTCATGTGAGACTAAAGTAAAGTTTGATGAAAATGCTAGTCTCTTGTTGTAAAAGTTAAGGAAGGTTTGTAAGTATGTGATCATATACACCAAGTCTATTACAGAGTTACAAATCATATTTGGATGATGAAATTGATGAGGGATTTTGGTTGAGGTACATGTTGGGTACATGGTTGAGACAAGTAGTTGATGAGTTGGCACATACATGAGGTGTATAGTTGATGATGTTGGTACATCTTGATTAGTCATAGTTTATGTGTATTTTATGCATTATTGGTACATATTTGGTGCATGGTTGATGCACTCGTTGATGGTACAGGTTGAGGTACAAGTTGGTGAATGGTTGATGCACTTGTTTATGGTATAGGTTGATGCATGGTTAATTCAATTGTTTATGGTATAGGTTGCTTACAGGTTGATTGGTACAGGTTGTTACAGTGGTATATCTCACGGTGATAGTGTGACCATGGTTCCATCATGCTATAGTGGGAAAACCCCCCTATGGACTACACTAGGGTTCAACATTTAGGCATATCTAATTGTCTAAAAGTCTCCTACTTTTATAACTACCTCAAACATACCCCAAATTCATATATGAAAGACAAAGTGAAAAGATCAGGTAACTTTACATTTTACTCTGTGTCTGATGTCGATCCTCTCACTCTTGATAGCTCTGCTAACTGCAAGCCTCCTCCCAAGGATGACCTACATTCACAAATAGATAAACAAGAAACTAAAAACATGCATCTCATATATAAATCATGGGTTAGATGTTAAAACAAAGAATAAATCAAATACAACATTTGACACATCATATTTCGAGACAGAAAAAGTATTCCTTTTATTGATATCACAATGTTTACTTACAACAAGGTCAACAATTACTCGACAAACCTTGTCTAGGCTCCTCTTCACCAAGATCCAACTGTGCTTCCATGTATCTTTCTCCTCTCAAACTTCTTCTAAGGAAATGGAATAGGATTATGATGGAGGAAAAAGGAAAAAATGGGAAATTCCGATGTAAATCTCACAAGGTGGCTGCAATTTCTTGGGGAAAGGAAGGGATGTGAAACAGGCAGAGTTTCACTGTTCTTATGCTTGGCTTAGGAATGAGGCCCCAAAACCTTATTTTATATGACAAAAGTATGGTTATTCGGTTGGGTGATGGGCTATAGGCGGTGGATTAGTTGGGAAACTACCCAATAACGTATAATCTCAATGAATTCCTTGCAACTTTTTAATTTTTGCAACTTTTGAAAGTATACGCAGGCTATAGTGATGTAGTTAGAATATGTACATGGGCTGCAGTGGTACAATAGGCATACATATGCAGGAAGTAATGGTGCAGGATGCGTACATCTTCAAAAATATTGTTTTTAAGAAGAGAAACTCAGAGATGGCCTGGAAAAAATGGCAAGTAAGAGGGCCTGATGCCAGGTATGCATATGTAGATAAATTTAGGGTTATAACACATGCCCCCTAATGTGTGAGGTCAGAAGAGAATATGATGGCTGAAATACATTAGAAATATTCACCAATGTACGAAGCGAGTGAGCCCAGGATCGAAGTTAGGGAGGTGCCATCTGCAAAAATAAAAATTGTCTCTTCGAGGCCGGCATACCCATGTTCGGGATGAAATAGATCATGGATGCCAATCAAATACACTGCATATCCATGTCATATAACTATATAAAGTGTAGCCTCAACCAATACACAATGGATCTACATCTAAAAATCAAAGATATACAAGTATAGTATCCATATTCAAGAAGCCAACGGCGCCTGATGGATGGAGATGAGGCCTTCCAAGCTCGAGAAACAACTTCAATATCTTCAAAAATAGGGTAGGAGTGTAATGTGAGTGTACAAATTCACTACCCAGAGGTCTTTGACAACTCGCTGGGAAAAGACAAGAGGATCTTGATGATTAGGCATAGAACTTCATTGATTTTGAACAAGGACTTGATTGGAATTTTTGGGATGGTCGGGCATGAGGTCAAGAGACAAACTGCAAAAAGGATGACTCAGTTTGGGTAAAACTTCCCTTGGAAAATAACACGACAGATGATCAGACTTAGGCAGCATGACATTGACATAAGTTCACGATGCCGGAGGCAACACAAACTCTCCATGTGTTTGGAAGGATAACCAAATAAAGGACACAACTCTATGTAGTGAGAACAACTTCCTAAGGTCATATTAAATCCCAAATATTGATGAACAAATGGAAGGATGTGCTTTTTCCAAGGGAGACTCATTGTGCTACCAAAAAAGAATATATATTTCTAGTCCTCTTTTTGGGGTATTTTTTATTTTTTTGTCTTTTTCAATATTTTTAAAGAGATTGAAAAAGAATAAAAGAATGCTACGTTACAGAGGAGGAACGAGTGTCGCAATAATACTAGTTTCAAGCACGAGGAACACACTAATGCTTAGAGTAAGGAGACATGTGCAAGAAAAGGACACTCGGGGAAAATTCCTCTGTGGGTCAAGGTGTTAGGTCGCAGAGACAAAGTGCTACAAGGATTGCATATAAGGCATGCTTCAAAGGTTAAATTGAGAAAAACATGGAGCTGAAATTAGGCCAAAGACACAGAGATGCAAATGTGATTAGCAGGACACGATGAAACCCCCTTCAATGTATTTTTCACGAGCCCAGAGAAGGTAAGCTCGGTGGTTTTTCCACATTTAGAGAGTCTGCAAAAACGTAAAAGAAGACTCCATTGGGGAACCTTTTTCAAAGGTAGTCTATTCGGTTCGAAAAATGGGTAAACTAGCACTGAAGAGACATCTATTTAGAACCATTTTAACGAGTGTGACATAGACAAGATCAGTCAGCATTTTTTTAAATTTTGAGTCTGAAAAAAGATTAACTTTGGACTCCATATAATATGTTCCTCTGGACCAATTAACGAGTGTGAAGGAACAAGGTCACTCGACGATCTTTTCAATTTTAAGGAGTCTGAAAAGAGCTTAACTATGGAATATGTAAGGGATGTTCTTCTGGACCAGTTTAACAAGTGTGAAAGAACAAGGTCACTCGACGATCCTTTTAATTTTAGGTAGTTTGAAAAGAGGTTAACTATGGACTCTGTGGGGGTTCCTTTTTCGTAAATTTAGTCCCTCAGGCCTGAAAAAGGGTTAAACTTATACCTGATGTTGTATCCTTTTCGCCACTTGAATGAGAAAAAGAGGGACACTTGCAAGTCTAGTTGGGTTAGTTGAACATGAAAAAAGTTAGTGTATGAGTCAAATGACTCAATCACATGAAATAAACAAAGAACTAAGCTAATAACAACTAAAAATTACAATGAATAAGGAAACTATAACAAAAATCAACCAAAGAATTAACCAATATTCATGCCACCAATGGATAAATTTTATTAGTGGGAAAACACCAAAGAAAAAGGGAGACTTATGGGTCTCCTCTTATTCCAAGGGAGGGCTCTTGAATCCCCTATGTGAGAGCTCTTCTTACAAATGGAAAACTAGAAAGGAAATGGTGAAGAAATCCAAGCTTATTCCCTCAAGAGGTGAGGTGAATAGCTTAATGAAATGATGTTAGTATGCTCCAAGAAGGAAAGAGGTTCCTTGTAGGAGAATAGAGGTAGCATAACAATACAATGAGATTCTTGAATTCATAGTGCACCCATGGCCTCTTTTTATAGAAAATCTTTGAGGCATTATCCAACCGGTATTTAGTGTGAACAAGGGGCCTTTTAGGGCACCCTTAGGTCTTTGACCAACACCCCACTTGGGTTCATCTCAGATTTGTGGGTCAAATCGTCTTAGGAGATAAACCAGAAGTGGGTGAGCGCCCGACAAGAACAATAGATGCACTATTCTCAGGAGTGCGTGAATTTTATCATACACAGTCGCGCCTCGGGCGGATGTGCGCGTTTTTGATGTTTCTAACCTGCGCATGTGCGCGCGCTTCCTATAGTTCTTCTGCAAATGTTAATTTTTTAACCAGTTGTATAGTTTATGCCTTTTGGAAATGAATTTTTGAAGTTGTGGGTGAACTAATAGGTGTTTGGAGATGTTGGATTCCTTTAACCATTTGTGGACAACATTTCAGTGATAATAGACCCCCCCTGATGTATGAGGTTAGGAGCATACGTATAGCCAAAATACATCAATTTTTATTCTACTGAGAGTACCATTGTAATAATGAGTGTTGATAGGAACTGTAAGAGCGATCCGTTGGAAGGAGAGGGGAAAATATGGGACCCAACCCTTTCTCTAGGTGTGGAAAAATAAAAGTTGTATACAAAGGAGGCGGGCATGCCCCATGCTCGTGTCATGTAACTCAAATGTGTAAGATAGTAACTGAAGGTGTATGCTGATGTAGATAAATGAAGCGCCCTCCAGAGCAGTTTGATAATGGAAGATGAAAATTTTGATGGTGAACATACTCTGAAAAGAGGCAATGACACTTGTAAGAAGTGGCGATGACTCGCAGACAATGATGGCCCAACAAATTTCAGAGGTCTTCGGCTAGTATGAAACAACTACAATAGTCGCAAAGTAAGACCCACCATAACATGAGATTGTGTTGATGTCGAATGTTATGGGGTCAACGATAGCAGAGAGAAATTATGGTTCTCTCTGTGTCGTTTGAGACTCCTCATTGTAAAGGTAATGAGAGTCATGATACTGTCACCTGTCTCGAAACTGTGCTGATGTCGACAGAAAAGGAGACACGACTCCAAGAAGCAAAGGGATTCATGAAATCCACTAGATGAGATCAAGAACTGATGAGGTACATGGACTGAAGTCAGGATGTGGTGCGGCTCAATATTGTCCTTGGTTGGGGATATATGTGAAGTATGAGTGGCAGCAACCATGAAACTGGATCTAGCATGAAGGGGACGACTAGACCTGGGTTAAATTGTGCCAGAGGCATCACAAAGTGGAAAAACTCAGAAATCAGAGGTACATGGACCGTGGGATACTCAGGGTTTATGGAGGATGTCAACAAGAGTAGAAGGTAATGAATGCCCCAACCAAGGGAGACATGGGTTGATATGCTGGAAAATAAGGTCTCTAAAGGCGACAATAAAAAGCTATGTAAATGTTGGAAACAAAGGCTTTGTAAAATTACCAAATGAATAAAAAATAATTTGGGATAAGTGTGTAGATACAGAAATGGGCGCCCCAGTGTAAGATGGCTTGGCCTGTGAGGGTGCAAGTTGCGTGGAGAAATGGTGGAGGGTGGGGGCCGCATAGGTGGGTTTCTGTATGAGGTAAATGAATGGAGGGAATTCTGCAAATGGGCAAGCTATTTGTGGATGAAATGGAGGGTTAATGATACTGCAGAGGTGCAGTCAAATGAGAACCATGAGGAAATATCCTGGGAGTCCATTGGGAAAGCTAGCAAAATGAGGAGAAGGAGTTTGTGGATGATTCTCAAACATGCGTAAGACTATCGGGACTCCCATCCCTAGGGGGTGAAAGAAGCATGAGTGTCAAAGTGCCAAAAGGGGACTATGAATGGGAAAAATCATGTAGGGGAGAGTGCTACCGAGTGACAGTACTTAAAATGCAATGGAGGTCATAGTATTGCAGAGTCGGATGGGGGGATCCTATGGGAAAATGTCAGAGGGTGTGACTAGGAGATGCAATTGATATTCATAGGGAATGATTACATGCTAGTGTCGATCATATACCTGAAGGGGTTGCATGAGTGTGTGATGACCAAGTACCTACAGACATGAAAACTGAATACCCGACGTGAACAATATATGAGGATAAAGAACATATAACAATTATTCGATAATTTTGAACATGAGCATGCGTACCTGGGCGTGATGTGAGAAAAATGATCCCCTGGGGCCAAGGATGGATGGTGAGCCAGGGAATGTGACTGTTTAGGTGGTGAGATCTTGATACCGTGGCTGAAGATGGATCAAAAAATGGATTCTCTGAGCTCCTGTAATTGAGCATGGAAGTTTGGCAAAAGGGACTATATATAGTTGTAGGGCCCACATTCCAACCTCATTTGTACCTGTTGCCATAATGAGTTGGCGAGAGGTTTTTAGAGGAGATTTAGAGATTCTGGGAGTTCGATCCAGTCAATCCAGGATTTGCGAGAGCCAGGTTAGTGGTCTCATCCTCTTGCATAGTAGTTAGGGTTTCTTTTCTGGGCAGGGTTGTACATATGGCCATACAGTGGGATTTTGTGAGGGTGGTCCCCCCAGTGCACAGGTGATCAAAGGATACCCGCGCTAGGGTGCATGGCTATAGAGAGGGAAGCCATGCATGGGGGTGCATGAGTGAGGAAAACATGTGTGCATTGGATGCACGCCTGTTCGATGTACAGTTGCGCACTAATTTGCAACTATGTAACGGACATGTGCGCATGAATGCATGCCTGTGGGTGTGACAGATGCACATTGATGTGCATCTGTTTCTTCATCAATTGCGCATTGATGTGCCACTGTGCAAAGAAAAAGTGTGCATATGTGCATGCATATGGGGGATGAAAACTGTGCACATGAGGCAAAGTTAGGGGATTTTTGAAAAACAACTTGTCTTTTTTTAATTTTTTCATTGAATGGATTGTGGTGGTTGATCAAGTGTTGTTTGTGTGAATGCAGGTGATCAGTTCAGAATGCTAGTCCACTGGAGAGAGAGAGGGACTGGACGTGCCTTAGGGAGGTGGTGAGGGATAATGAGTTGGGTGTTCAGGGACCTTTGGCAGCGTGTGAGTTTCTAAAGTTCTTCAAATGCTAATTGCTACAGGCACAGGAGTACCTACTGCAGTTTTTGATTTCCATGCGGAGCACTGAGCTACAGTGTTTCATTGTGTGGGGGGAGAAACTGACATTATCTACGATGGAGGATGTTTATTTCTTGACTGAGCTCCCTTTTCGAGGAAGGTCCCTACCTGTTGATCCCCAATTGCCAAGGGAGGCACACTTAGCAGAATTGGCGTGGACGTACTGTTTGGGGGAGGACTTTATGTCAAGCTCAGTTTTGCGGATTGGGGTGATGGATGCATTGGTGCATAGGTGCATCATCACGATGATCATGAGGATATATAGATCCTTAGCTACTCAATGGATTAATGGTGGTAAGATGAGGATAATGCAGAGGGAATTGGGTGGAGAGAATTTTTCCTGGGGATTGATACTGCACACCAAGATGATGGGGCAACTCAACTAGTGTCGGGCCGCTGATTTAGGTGATTTTTCCTTTGGGTCGATCTTGGTGGTGTGGTTCTTGGAAAGGTTTCCCATTTTGTGCCCTAGATTTTTGTTGGAGGTGGCTGATACACGAGAGCCACGATTGATGCAGTGGGAATCGATTTTGGTACGACATGGGGGTGGGTAGGGTGGCCATTATTTTACAGCCGACTTGGCATGTGTGTGGTGCCAGATGCCACAGATCATACTACAGTTCTCATATGGTGGGATGGACTTCGGGTAGGACCTGGATATGGTTTTACCTCTAGGAGAGTATTGGGACCATAGAGGTATGTTAATGCGTTTTAAGTTTTATGATTTTGATAATATATCATATGGTTTATGTGTGGATGGATGTTTATGCTATCGTTTGTTTGTTGTGTGTGTAGATGTGGGGCTGCGATGGCGAGAGGTGGAGTTGGTTAGAGAACTGACTAGTTAGGGGCCCGTGATACTGCCGAGGGGAGAGCCGCGGGTGGGAGATAGACGTCGGAGGGATGAGTTTGGTGCGAGGCCAGTCGATGATGCGAGAGCTGGTAGGAGACGTAGATTTGATGACCCTAGTGCAGGTCCGTTGAATGTGCCTCAGGGAGTGACCGGAGGGGTGTTTGAGGATTTCCACCACCGGTTGGATTTGGTGCTACAGGGAGTGCCCATGGGCATGTGGAATCAGGTCTAGGATGAGGGAGTCTTAGAGCAGTGTGTGCGCCTTTCAGCGGAGTTGGGGACCCTGATCCACAGAGAAGCTGTAGCAGGGGAATCTATGACTGGGTGACTACACCCCGGACCTGGAGGACCCCCAGCTGGTGGGGAATCTCCTCCAAATAGAGGACCTAGCGGTGGCAGTATAGAGACACCATGAGTGCTCTTGTATATTTTTGGTATTTATATAGGCCTGCGAGCCCATTTTGTATAGGGTAGTGTGGCACCTCTTTTGTACCTATAGGGATGAGGGGGATCACCTACCAATGGATGATATATATTTTGTACCACTTTTGTAAACATTGATGATAAATTGATGATTATATATATATGGATATACATGTTTGAGGATTGTTGTACTATTTACATGTGATGGTATTTTTGTGATGCGTTTTATGATGTCTAATCTACATGTTGTGACAGACATTTGATGTTTTTTTATGTATGTGTGATTATGTCTTGTTGTGATAAATGCCAATCTAACACTAGGTTATCCATACTATCTTCTATTTGATTGAATTTTCTTGGAATATGTGTAAATGTAATTGAATCAAAATGTCGAGATAAGAGTCTAACTTGCAGGTATTTACAGAAGAGGCAAGGATCACGGACACGGTACACATTATTGAGATGCAGGATGATGAGCTGGGAATATAATAAGATGCTAAGGTGGTGAATATGGTGGTGACTGGCCTCAACAAGGAGGCCAATGATGGAGGTGTATTCTACTTGGTTGTTGGTTGCTGAGCTCAAACATATGTTGCTGGAGTGGAGCAGGTCATGTGAAGGGGTATAGAGGACCCAAGTGGTCGAAGCGAGATTATGTGTCCAATGACTAGATCCGTTAGTGTAACCGATGTGGTAGGTCGACACAGGATTCATCTATCAATAACCCAAATGGTAGATCAAATATAATGCATGGAGGGAAAATAAGACTAAAAACTATACAAATGTGTAAAAGAAGAAAAATCCTAGTGTAGAATGACTACACTTAGGTGTAAAATTTCTTTAAGTATAACCCGTTGATAGGTTCTTTGAGAGGATATCCTTCTGGAGAGGCCAGGATGTATGCGCCTTTAGTGAGGCAATGTTGGATGATGTAGGGTCCATGCCATAATGACTCAAATTTTCCATGACCGAAGGTATCGTGAGAGATATCGTAGGCGAGGACGAGATCTCCTTCGTTGAATGCATGAAGGTTGACATGGCCGTCAAAGGTATCCTTTCACTATTTCTTAGCTGATTCATTATTCTGTAATGAAGACCGATGGTCTTCATCCAACGACTCTAAGTTCAACAAGCACTGCTCCATTGGAGCAGTGTCAGGTAATACCTTGATAGCGGTGCGCAATGTGAGAATTTCACACTCAATGGGGAGAGTGGCTTCGACCCCATGGATGAGATGAAATGGTGTAAAACTAGTGGTAGTTTTAACTTCCATGCGATAAGCCCATAGTGATGAAAACAACATATGATGTCAATTGGTCTTATGTTTGTTAACAGTGCGTTGTAACATGGTTTTGAGGACTGTGTTGACAACCTCTACCTGTTCGTTGGATTGGGGGTAGTATTGGGAGACAAACTTGCGGGAGAAGCCTAATATTGAGGAGAGTTCGATAAATATCTCATTCTCAAAGTGTTTCCCGTGATTGGAGACTAACTGTAGTGGGACTCCAAAGCAGGTAATGACGTGGTTGAAGAAAAAATGCGATGTTTTGTCAGCAATGTTGTTGAAGGTAGGCATGGATTCGACCCACTTGGTAAAGTAATTGACTGCCACGACGATGTACTTGTGTCCATTTCTATATGGAGGATTGAAAGTCATGAATTCTATGCCCTATTTGTAGAAGGGGCCGACATTGATGACTGGATGTAGAAGAGCGGGTGGCGTTCATGCTTTGTTTGCATACAACTGGAATTTGACACATTACTTCATAACGTGGATGTAGTCATGAGGGATAGAAGTAGCCTGCTTGAATGATTTTCTAGGAGGTGGACATCCTTGAGAGGTGGCCACTACAAGCACCGTTGTAGCAGTCATTCAAGAATCTATCGGCTTTGTCGATGGTCAGACATCGACGGAGTATGGTTTTGACCCCACGTCGATATAATATGTCACTGATAAGGAGATATCGAGGGGCCTGATGGCGAATGCGCTGATGATTGTCTCTAGAGAGGTGAGACCCAAACTTCTGTGTCTGAAGGTAGACGAGAAGGTCACCATACCAGGGGTCATCCGAGGGGATGTAGAAGAGGTGTTTGTCGGGAAAATCCGTATTGATGGGTGAACTAGAAACATCTGAGGGAAACTTCATGATGAGTTCGACGAGGATGAATGATTTCTTGATTTTGGGAGTTGAAAAATCTAGGTCCTATTCCTGAAGGATGACTATCCATCGGGAAAATTTGCCATTAATTTGTCGTCGACTTAGCAAGTACTACATGGGGTTGGAATCTTTCACGACTTTGACAGTGCGAAGCAAGATATAATGACGAAGTTTTTGGACTTCAAGGGCAATTTTTTCTTCGTGGTTGTATTTCATGGGTGGTCCTGAAAGGTTTTTACTAATGTAGTAAATAACGTGCTCACGACCATCATCCCCTAGTTGGACGAGAACTCCGGCTACTGAGACAACGGAGGCCGATAAGTAGAGGATGTAGTCGCGATCATAGTCAGGTGGAATAATCAAAGGGGTGTTGGAGAGTGTCACTTTTAGATCATCAAAAGTGGTTCGTGCATGTTCATCCCATCAGAATGGGATATCATGAGACAACAAGTGAAAGAAACCGTGCATGCGAGTGACATAATCTGGGACAAAGCATCGCAAAAAGTTGGCTTTTCCTTGTAGGCTCTGTAGTTGGCGTAAATTATGGGGTGGTGGAATTTATGTGATGGCTTGGACCTTGAGGGGGTCAACTATGATGCCATGTTGTGAAATGATGAACCCAAGGAGGCATCCAATGGTGATGCAGAAAACACACTTGAGGGGGTTCAAGTGGATATTGTACTGTTGACATTGTTGAAAGATGACCTGTAAGTCATCTAGATGTTGAGTGCATTTCTTGGATCGAGTAGTGAGGTCATCCAAGTAAGCGAGGATGATGCAAGAGAGATTATGGAAAACATAGGTCGTGGATCATTGGAACGTCGCACCGACGTTCTTGAGTCCAAAAGGCATGAGACGATACACAAAAGTACCCCATGGGGTGGTAAATTCAGTTTTATACTGATCTATTTGGTGGATCTGTATTTGATTGTAGCCAAAGAATCCATCCATGAAGGCCAAGGGTTCTGGCCAATGCATTCATCGATAATTTGGTCGATGAAAGGCATAGGGAAGTTGTCTTTGGGACAAGTGTGATTGAGATCGCGAAAGTCGGTGCAGATGAAAATGGTTCCTTGTTTTTTGTTGCCTGGGATGGGGTTGGAGACCCATGACGTGTATGTGATGGGTTATATGAACCCTAACAATGCATAGTTTGTAAATTTCTTCTTTAATGGACGTTTCTTTGGATGGGTGCAGTAGGTGTTTCTTTTGACGTACATGAGTGATATCAGACCATGTGTCGATATGATGTTCAACAATAGAAGGATCAAGGCCAGGCATCTCCATGTATGACCAGGAAAAAATGTCTCGGTATTCATGAAATAGATCTCTGTAATATGTGAGTTCCTCAGGGGAGCATGCGACGCCAATGGTGATTTCCTCTATGATTCCTTGTTTGATGGAAATGTTAATTTTGATGGTTGGGGAAATATTGGCCATGTTGCCTTCTTCAAAATAATCGTGGGTAGGGATAGGGTTTTTGAACCAATCTATATGCTTGGATGGAATAAAATCCTTTGTTTCGATTGCACATAATGAGGCTTAGATAGGAGGGTCAAAGGCTTCATGTGAGAGAAAGAGCACTCAATGATGGAGCGTGTTGTTCCAAAGTCTGTAAGGCTTTAAAACGTACAGTGTCTAGGCATTCGAAAGTTAGTAAGATGTTAAAAGGGAGGAGGGTATACCTTTGGGAAAGGAAGCTGTTTTGATTTCTAGGTTGTCGTCGTCTGGCTTCCAACTGTTCCTGGATGCTTATATCCTTTTCAATTGCAGTCCATGAATGTTCAAGTTTTTCCCGGGTGTTATCCATTTTAAGTATGGTGTCAAAGAGATTTAAAGTGATATGGGTTTGATCTGTCAAGCTGGGTTCAATATTGGGTTGTCTTACAATAGGGACAGCCATAGAGGAACATAAAAACTTAAAGAAATCCAAAAGTTTTTATGATGTATCAATTTGATTTTATAAAAGAGAACATTAGAAATCAATATTAAAAGAAAATTGCAAACCAAAGGTCTTTTTCTGTAACTGCTTTATATTTGAAATAAATGGTGTATGAATTATGGGAAAAACATTAAGTTGTCTATAGAATAAGGCTCCTATCAAAAGAGAATCTCACTCTGTAAACAGGAGAAGAAAATAAGATAAGAAATGGTCCGATGAAGCATAAAATATGACAACCTAAAGATTTACAGGTCTTGTACCTGATA
>SNQJ01S0012729.1:130727-169557 GCA_010110895.2 Picea sitchensis | reverse complement strand
GGGAAGTGAAACTTGTAAAACGTTTGGTTGGTTATAATTTATTTTTTAACTTTTTAAAGAGGGATATATTATTGTGTCTTAGTTAGATAATTATATCGAATATTTTTTTAATGTTAGAATTTGATAATACAAGTGATTGAAGTTTTGATTATTTTATTTAAATTTAATCGATTCAAAATTCAATAAAATTGTAAAAATATTATTCCATCGCCATAGAATTTGTATCATAGTTGTAAATATATTAGTCCATCACAAAAATTTGTATCATGTTTAAAATTTCAACTTTTTTTTTTTTAATTTATAATAAAGTTTTTTTTAATGAAAACTAGTAAATAAAAAAAAATTATTGTGTCTTAATTAGACAATATATCAAATAATTTTTTAATGTTAGAATTTGATAATGTAAATTGATTAAAATTTTGATAATTTTATTTAAATTTAATCGATTTAAAATTAAATAAAATTAAAAAATATTATTCCATGGTCATAAAATTTGTGTCATAGTTGTAAATACATTAGTCCATCACAAATTTGTCAATTGTATCATGTTTAAAATTTCAACTATTTTTTTTTTTTTTTTAATTTATAATAAAGTTTTTTTATGAAGACTAATAAATAAAAAATAAAAAATTAATTAGGATCAATTATAAGTACAAATAAAAATGAACATAAATACATATTAGTTAAGAATATGTGTTTCCTTTTTTGTAAGTCATAAGTTATAATCTAAAGGGGAGTAGGGTATGTACACCTTACATCTTGGTAAGATTTAGTACTCAAATTACTTACGTGGATGGGATCCCTTGTCCCACAAACAAGAAAGTCTCATACACCAATTTGATATATGGCTTGGACGTGACCTTAAAATTATATTATCATTATTTATTATTATTAAAAAGGATTCAAGTATAAATTTTGGGAGAACATTCTTTAATATTTTAAGTAAAGAGGTGATATGCCATACACTATGTGTTATGTGTGTTATATAGCTTATAATTCTTTAACTTTTTGTAAGTATAATTTTTTTTTTAAACAAAGTGAAATGAAATTTTGAAAAGTTAAATAAAATTGTATTTATTTTCATTGTGGGGTTAGTTTGTGAAATGCACAATTTTAAGGTTATTAGTAAATCGCTTTGATTTATGAAGGGTGTAGGTTTTTTCTACGAAGGTATGATAAGGTGGTTTTAATTTATATATAATATATTTTTTAGTATTTTGAAAATATAAATAAGATTTCCAAAAAAGAAAAAACATAATTTTAACTTGTAAATGGATATATTATACAAATAACACATTAATATATACAAATTATAAGTGGAAATGTCTTTATTTATTAACTATTCTTTAAATATTAATAATGTTATATTAATGGAGTGAGTTAATATATTGATAAACTCAACTATTTTTTATATAATTTAAAAAATATATAATAATAATAATTTTAATTATCTAGATCCTCTTAAAATAAATGAAATTTATTAAAAAAAAACTTTGAGATTTTAAAATTTAAATTTTATTAATTAAATTAAATTAAATTTATCACAAAAAAATTATTTTGGAAAAAAATTTCTCATCAAAAACTAAATTGCCTTGTTTGCTTCTCTTCAAGTTAAGAATACAATGTAATCACCTAAAACAAAGGAGATTGTTAGATGGAGCTTAGTGAGGTTTAAAATCATTTTAATTACAATATTTCCATGGTTCCAATTAACAACATTAATATAAAAATTTCCCTCAAATTACTTAAACATTTCCATTCACCTATTTAAAAAATATCATAATTTTATTTCGATTGAAAATTGAACAACTTCATTTCAAATCCCTATAAATTGAAAACCATATATTTCACAACTAATATTTCACGATTATGTTAGGGAATTAGGAATTTAAAATGAATAGATTCCTACAAATTGAAAACCATATATTTCACGACTATGTTAAGGAATCAGGAATTTGAAATGCATGGATGATGTGAGGACATCTTATGTAGAAATTTTGTTGAGAGTGCATACTACTACCATTAAACCACCTATATTAACCAATTTATAAGTTAGTTAATGTTTGATGAAAATGAATTCATAGCTATGTTTCAGTAGACAATTATGGTTATCATGAGTATTACAATGAAGTGTTAAGATATTAATTTTTTCTTCATGGTTAAAATGTATTACATGGGATATCTATAATTTATAATGGAATATTATATGTGTCATGACATGTTATGTTATATATTTTAATTGGAAAAACAATTTGTATAATTTAATTTTAAATTTTTTTGCAAGATTTTTAGATTCATTTAATGAACATATGATATAATAAACATATGATATAGTAAATATATGACCTAACATGTGTATTTTTGAGATGTTAAAATTTAGTTTAATATTTCTTTAATAAATATTATTTATTATATGATATTTAAGCAAGTTAAAATTATCAAATATATATTTTTAAAATTATAAAAGATTATTTTATTTTAAGATGTATTTTTTCTTTTGTTTTTGTAAATAAAAGAGGATCCTTATATTAATGTCAATTGTAAGCTTACGAAAATTCCTGCAATGCACATAGAAATGTTTGTAGCTGAGGATAGAATTGTCAGTGACAGAATTACATAGACAACACGACAAATGCTTCAGGACCAACAATGGTCCACGATCCTTTTGAACTCGAACTTCGCGGGTTCTCTCCTCATACTTTCCCAACCTATGAGCTTAGTGGGCGCTAGCCCCTCCCTTTCCGAGCGCTTTGGGACTTCGCTTTTTGTGAAGTTAAAAGAACGTTCAACTTTATTCTTTAGAAACCCGGACACTGACTCCCCGCTTTCCAGAACCTTCGCAAATCGGGACTTCGCAAGTCGGGATTTCACAAGTCGGGACTTTGCAAATCGGGACTTCGAAAATTTTGGACTTTGGAAGTCAATACGCCCCGATCTTCCAAAACCTGAACCCCAACTATTCACTTTCCAGATCAATGGTCCAAAAATATCCATGATCTAACGGTTCTGAACTTCCCTTCGCGAATCGGGGCTTCGCGTTTTGGGATTTTGAAAGTTGATTCTTCCCGAGCTCCCAAAACCTGAACCCCAACTCCCCGCTTCCTAATCCAACGGTCCTGGGATCCCCTTCGTGAGTTGGGACTTCGCGACTTTCGATCTTCTGCGTTGTGATCCAACAGCTATGGTCGCCCTCTCTCCTGATCTTATGATCATTTATGACTTAGAATATTTCTAAGTATTCAAAGGTGACACCTCATCCAGGTAAGGTTCATTCAACTAGGCAAGCTCCTTGCATTGGAGCTAGAGGGGTGAGCTTTGGGGCTTCCTGGAATCATGGAGAATGATCTGTTGCATGGAGTCAACCCCTGCATTGGATAAATTGTCCACAACTTTGTTTTCACTTCGCCGAATGTGAGAGGGAGTTAGAGTTAGAGAGGGTCTGAGAAGTGCCTGGAAGCTGTATAGGGGGACAAGAAGGTACCAACTGGGGGTGATTTTCCCTGGATATCTTCCATTTAGGATTTTTGTTGCCAAGTCTATTATGATTTTTGAATCTCCTTCAATGATCAGACAGGTGAGGTTTTGATCCATAGCCATTTGCACTCCTCTCATAAGACCCCAAATTTATTCTGAATTATTGGTGTTGCATCCTAGATTTTCTGCAATGAGGCTATGAATTTGGCCCAAGTTGTTTCTTATGACCGCTCCATAGCCTGAGTGTCCTCGATCACCTTTTGAAGCGCAAACAAAGTTGAATTTATGGAAGCCTGACGGAGGGGGGGAAGCCACTTAGAGGGACTGAGGGATTTTGAATTTAGGGGGGCTGCTAAGGAGGGGTGGAGTGTAAAAATGAGAAGCCCCGAGAGTTGAGGAGCGAGAGCTCACTTGGATTAGTGGGGAATTCTTCCTAGGTCCAAAAATGTAGCTGAACAGTTTCCTGGAGATGCAAGAAGATTGTGTTCCAGAGGAGGGTGGTAGGAGAGGGATGGGAATGAAAGATTATTCTGTTCCTCTCTTTCCATAGTTGCCAAACTATGAAGACTGGTAAGAGTTGTCGGGTTCTGTACAAGATAGGACTTTTGAAGGAACCAAAACCCCACTCCCTTATTGTGCTTATGATGTTGTTTTTAACTTGTTTGGTTCTTCTCATGAGCTGAGTGGCTTGGTTCTAGATGTCCTCACTGAGTGGACAGTTGTTTAGGAGGTGATCCATGGTTTCTGCCTAGAGATGGCAGAGATGGAAAATCAAGGGGCCAATGAAACCTCATCTTTGAAGATTGTCCCAGGTTAAGCTATTGTTTTGTAGTAGAATCCAGAGGAATGTAGAGATTTTGGACCAGAGTTTTGATTTCCATATTGTTGTCCAGATGATGCCTTTTTGAATATTTTGGAATTTCTCTTGTAGAGTGTACCCCTCTTTGATAGTGAAGCTACCATGAGGTGTGTATCCCCATATGAGAATGTCTTGGTCTATGCTTTTCCATATTCACCTTTGGGATGTTGCTTGTTTCCAGTGCTATAGGTCATAGTCCATTGCCACTTGGAGTTCCTGATGGGTTGATTTCCAGCTTCGTCGGGGAGAGTTACTAAGGGTATCTATCCACAAATCTGCCACTTTGAGAGTGGCAAGATATTGAATGTGATTTTCATAGGATTGTAGATTTTATTCCAATTATAGGGGTGGCATTTGTTGCCAGGAATCCGTCGAGAATAGGGCATTCTAGCCGTTGCAAACTTCCCAGAAAGCATGTTCCTGTATGAGTGGCCGATTTTTCCAGACCGCATTCCAGATGTTGGAGCCTTGAATTTTCTCCTGCATTATTATAAGATGGCTTTGATGCATATTTGGGGAATATTTACATTTCCAGAGTTTGGCCCAGATCTCTGTTGGAGTTTTGAGCCATCTCCACCAATTTATTTCTCCCATGGTGCTATTTAATTTTCTAGGGTCCCGAAGGCCCAACCCACCTGAAGATTTGGGCTTGCATACCTTGTCCCAACTGACTAGGGCCCATTTTTTGTCCAGGTTATGTCCATGCCATAGAAAGTTTCTTTGCATATTCCTTATTTTCTTTATGACAGAAAGGGGAGAAGTTAGGGCTGAGAAGAGGTAAGCAGGGATGGCTTGAAGGAATGACTTTAAGATAACGATTCTCCCTGGAAAGTTGAGGGAACAAAAGGTCCAATTGATAAGATGGTTGGAAATGGAGAGTAGGAGAGAGTCCCAGGATATGTTTATAGTTGTTGAGTCAGAAAGAGGGAGTCCCAGGTAGCAAGAGGGTAGAGTGCAGACAGGGGTATTCAGAAGTTGAGAAAGGTGTTGTTGGATTTCTTTAGGAGTATTAAGTCCCGAAGGCCCAACCCACCTGAAGATTTGGGCTTGCATACCTTGTCCCAACTGACTAGGGCCCATTTTTTGTCCAGGTTATGTCCATGCCATAGAAAGTTTCTTTGCATATTCCTTATTTTCTTTATGACAGAAAGGGGAGAAGTTAGGGCTGAGAAGAGGTAAGCAGGGATGGCTTGAAGGAATGACTTTAAGATAACGATTCTCCCTGGAAAGTTGAGGGAACAAAAGGTCCAATTGATAAGATGGTTGGAAATGGAGAGTAGGAGAGAGTCCCAGGATATGTTTATAGTTGTTGAGTCAGAAAGAGGGAGTCCCAGGTAGCAAGAGGGTAGAGTGCAGACAGGGGTATTCAGAAGTTGAGAAAGGTGTTGTTGGATTTCTTTAGGAGTATTAAAAAAGAAGAGTTGTGACTTGGCCAGATTAATGGTGGTGTAGGAGGTTTCGTTGAAATTAGAGAGGATGGAACTTAGTTTAATTGATTCTTTCACAGTGGGCATGTTCATTAGCAGCATGTCATTGACAAATTGTCTGTGGGAGGCTGCCATTTGTAACCCATGAAGAGGGAGGCCTTGGAGGGATCCATTTTGAATTGAAGCCTTGATATAGCGTCCTAGGCCCTCAGCCATTATGACAAATAGGAAAGGGGAGAGGGGGTCGCCTTGCCTTATTCCTCTTGTGGGGGAGAAGGGTTGAGAGGGGACTCTATTGACGAGGATTGAGAATAAGGTTGGGGAAATGAGGTTCATTATCCAAGATATCAAATCCTTGTTGAAACCAAAAGCCGATAGAAGACATTTCATGTATTGCCAGCTTAATTTGTCAAAATATTTTAAAAGGTCAAGTTTTAGAAGCATACCTGGAGTATACCTGGAGTACAGGTGATTTTGAGCGAGTGAATGATTTCATGGACAAGTATGACGCTATCCATGATTTTCCTTCCTTCGACGTATCCTGATTTCTCCTTGGAAATGATGAAGGGGAGTATTGGATTGAGTCTTAGAGCTATGACCTTGGAGATGATTTTATAGATCACATTGCAGAGTGCTATGGGTATGAAATTCTTAGTGTTTGTTACTCTTTCTTCTTTGGGTATTAGGGTAAGGAAAGTGGAATTTAGTGCTGGAAGAACTTTGCATGAGCTGCGTGATTCATCCACCAGCTGCCACACTTCATCCCTTAGCATTGGCCAACAGGAGTGGACGAAGTCTGTGGTGAAGCCATCTGGGCCTAGAGCCTTTCCTATGGGTAGATCCTGAATATCATGATCCACTTCTGCTTGCGTTATTGGTGTCATGAGAGCCTCATTATGTTCCTGGGTGATAATAGTTGGGATATTTTGGGTCACCCTCTCAATTGTTGAGGTACGGTCCACCTTTGGTTATGAAAGGAGATCCTTGTAGAAGTCTGACAAATCGTGCGATATTTATTGATGAGTTAACAAGGTGTTTCCTTGTGGGTCTTCTAGCTTGGTAATGTGATTGATGAGGCATCTGTGGATCATGCACTAGTGGAAGAATTTGGTTTTTTTCTCTCCCTCGTTGAGCCATTGAACCTGAGATTTATGTCTCCACAAGATTTCTTCCTTCTTGTATCTTTCTTCCAGTTTCCTTTTGATTTCATTCTCCTACTGCTGTTGAGTGATTGTCTGTCTTGAGTGAATGTTTTTCCCATGCAAGTCCTCTATTTTTTGTTCTAGCAGTTTTCTTTCCTAGAAGATGTTCCCAAAGACTTCTTTGTTCCATTTGTGCACCTGTTGTTTGAAGTATTTGAGATTTTGCTGGAAGAAATACATTTTTGTACCCCTCTGTATTTCTGTTTTGCTCCACCAGTGATGGGCTAGCTCTTGGAAGTCTAGGTGGGCGAGCCAATTTTTTTCAAATCTGAAGGGTTTAAACTTGGGGGTGGAAATGGTGTCAACCCATAGCTGAATCGGCCAGTGGTCCGATCCTCCCTTCAGTAGGATGTTGGAATCTACTAGGGGGCCTTCCACAAGGAGATTTTTCGAAATGAGAAAGTGATCTAGCCTACAAGCTATTTGTTGGTGACCTAATATTTTGTTGGTCCAAGTGTAGGTACCATTTCCATTCTCTATGTCTTTTAGTCTAAGGTTCTCTATGATTTCCTGGAATTTTGCGTTGTCCTACTCCAGGTGTTTTTTCACCCCTCTTTTCTCCTCCAACATGAGAATCATGTTGAAGTTGCCTCCTATTATCCATCGTTTTCCCTCAGCTAGAGAACCTAGGTGATGATGCACCACCAATGACCATGACTCGACAGGTCTTGCGCCTGACCTCCCAGTCTAAGGATCATTCTTTAACTCTCTTGAGCCAAAGCGGCTCTTTTGATTCCCTACTGGAATCTCAAATTTTCAATCCATAGGTCCTCCTTCCCTGCTCACTGTCTTCTGCACACAACCATGAATTTTGGGTTTCAGGACTTTCTGTTTCTCAATGTCAAGAGTTCTCTGTCCCCTTGATCTCTCGATCACCGAAATGTTGAAACACTGAAACGGCTTCAGCTTGGGTTAGTCCCTTGGTTAGACCTCTGGTCCATGTGACCACTTACCATAGAGTCGCAGTCTTATTTCAGGGTTTATCAATACGAGAGCCCGATCTCTCATCAATGGGACTCCCGAATTCCCAATTTCAAATTTTCTTGCTGCCCTCCTGGAAGTCCATGATATCCCGTAGTGACCCCATATCATTTCCCTCCTGGAAATGTGAAATTCCCCGGCTGTCCTCATGACAGTCTGTAAGATCCCGCAGTAATCTCAACTCTTTTCCCTCCTGGCAATTGGGAATTTCTTGGCTGTCTTCTTGATAGTCCTTGAGATCTTCAGCTGATCCCAATTCATCCTCAGCATCACTGAGATTTCTCCCAGTCTCTGGTTCACATACATGAACCATCTCCTCAGGTCCGTCGAGGTTTTCATCATGCCTCCTAGCCATCAACTCCTTACCATCAACTCCTTAGTCCCTTGGCTAGACCTTTGGTGCATGTGACCACTTACCATAGATTCGCAACCTTATTTCAGGGTTTATCAATACGAGAGCCCGATCTCTCATCAATGGGACTCCCGAATTCCCAATTTCAAATTTTCTTGCTGCCCTCCTGGAAGTCCATGATATCCCGTAGTGACCCCATATCATTTCCCTCCTGGCAATGTGAAATTCCCCGGCTGTCCTCATGACAGTCTGTGAGATCCCGCAGTAATATCAACTCTTTTCCCTCCTGGCAATTGGGAATTTCTTGGCTGTCTTCTTGATAGTCCTTGAGATCTTCAGCTGATCCCAATTCATTCTCAGCATCACTGAGATTTCTCCCAGTCTCTGGTTCACATACCTAAACCATCTCCTCAGGTTCGTCGAGGTTTTCATCATGCCTCCTAGCCATCAACGTTGTCTTCTAGCCATCAACTCCTTGACTGGCCATTTTGATTTCGTTTTCATGGGCCATTCATATACCCATATCGACTTGGCATTCTGCTTCATCCTCAATGCAAGATTTTCTATCTCCGCCCTTATATCAACGAGCTCTTCATATATTTCTACTTTGCTCATCAGCTCTGGATTTTTCCTTCCAGCATATCTACGGCCTTCAATAGCCATCTTGTTGTCTATCTGCCCTCCTGGAAAATCTATCACTGTCACTTTGCACCCCAAGTGCTTCAGCTTCTCCTATAGTCCTCCTGACTATTTTCTTGATTGTTGCCTACTTCCAAACAATCATTTACAGAGCTTCCAACACTCTGTCTTTCTTCTCCTCACTTCACCTGAAATTTACAAATGAAATCCCGCTCTAATACCACTTTGATGACGCACCCCAAATGACCCTGCCTCAACAGGTCCTGTGCCTCACCTCCTAGTATAAGGATCGTTCTTTAACTCTCTTGGGCCGAAGCATTTCTTTTGATTCCATGTTGGAATCTCAAATTTCCGATCCACAAGTCCTTCTTCCCTGCTCACGGTCTTTTGCACACGACCATGAATTTCAGGTTTCGGGACTTTCTATTTCCCGATGTCAAGAGTTATCTGTCCCCTTGATCTCTCGGTCACCGAAATGTCGAAATACCAAAATGGATTCAACTTGGGTTAGTCCCTTGGCTACACCTCTGGTCCATGTGACAACTTACCATAGAACCGCAGTCTTATTTCAGGGTTTATCAATACGAGAGCCCAATCTCTCATCAATGGGACTCCCGAATTCCCGATTTCCAATTTTCCGAAATGGCCTCCTTTCGAAAAATCTCCCGAAATCCTGGATTTTTGCCACGTGTCCTCCACGGATGGACGGTCCAGATCATTTCAAGACTTCGCCAAGTGCGAATTTGAAATGCTCACCTCTGTGAGTGCCAGTGTCCGAATCCCCGATGCAGGCGATCTCGCAACACGTGTCCTCCCTTACTCGGATGGTTGCGATCTATTTCTCTATTTCGAGACTTCCACCATGGAGTGTCCCGATCTCTTGTCCTTGAGACCTCCGAAATCCCAAAGTTCGAAATCCCGATACCTCTGCACCCTTCGGGACTTTCGTGTACATTACTCTGTGAGTGAGGGTTTAAACGTCGTGTATCTCTCGATAGATCTGACGGCTGTCAGCTATTCTGAATGAGATCTAATGAGTTAGAATCTCTTCTGTCATGCGCACTCCTCTACTGCTTCCCAGACTTGGGAAACCAACAGTCCAGATATCCAACGGCTAATTCGACCGCAACTTTGATCCCTCCTAAGCATGTGCTTTCTTTCGATACTTGGAAGATTTTCCAAGTGCTAAAGGCCTCGACCTTTGCCTTGCTTCTGCGAGATCTTCAGCTTTGAGTCTCGTGCGTGTTCTCAATGACATTGTTCCTCCTGATATTTCGTTCTCGAATCCTCAAAGGATTCCTCGACTTTTTCACTCCTTGCAGAGTCTTTGTGCGCAAGAAGGTGATATCCCTTCTGAGCTTTTCCTGTAACTTCGACCTCTAAGGGATTATACCCTTCTTCCTTCTCCTGCAGATGGAGAAATATGATGCCCTCCTGACACTCCTTCACTCAAGCAACCTATTGTTGAGTCTCTCAGGGTGTTCAACAACCCTGTGAAGAGCCTTCTCCTTGGACTCTTCTCCAATTCCAAAACTCAAAGAGTTCTCTCTGTGCACTCCGGCACTTACTCAATGCCCTCCTGGTAGAGTGTCTAGAATCCTCAGTGATTTTGACTTCTGTCGAAATCACAACAGAGTTCTCCCTCAACACTCTTTGCCTATGCTCAATGCCCTCCTGGCAGAGCCTTACAGAACTCCTCAAAGATCCTGTCTTCTTCTGAACTCACAACAAAGTTCTTCTATGCACTCTTGCACCTGCTCCATGCCCACTTGGTAGAGCTTTACAAAACTCCTCAGAGAATTCTGTCTACAATTGTGTCTTCCTCTACACAGTCCTGCCTCCAAGGTGTTCAACAAACTTGAGTTCTCTTCTGAATTGATGATTTCAGCTATTGTGCCCTCTTGGCACGCCTTTGTCTGAACCCGCAGAATTCAGAAATGCACTCTTTGTGCATGACTATCAGAACCCACAGTGTTCTGTCACACCCTCCTGGTGTGATGCCTCAAAGACCTCTAACCCTGAAATCAAACAACCCCTACAAATGCATACCTAACATACATCTACAGCATATAAAGAATACACATGGACATTCACACAACACAGATAATACTTGCAGGAAAAATTGCTTTTGTTTGTATTAATAAAATTCCTCTTTACAAAGGGGTTCTGAGCGCGGACTGTAACAAAGTCTCGGCTCCTTTTCCACTCTCTCTTTTTCTCTCTCAAGCTCTCTATCATAATACTCAAAACTGATACCTTGATCTTTTACTTGAAGGGGCTCTTTTAGCTCTTCCCTCCAATCTACCTACCCTATTCACTTACATTGAATGGGATGTCTACTCTTGAAACGGATCTAGATCTCAGCCTTACAAAACATTCAAGGATATCTACAGCTATGCCTATGCAAAGCATGGCTCCATGGCTCAACAACCTAAAACATTAATTACATTAAAATTTCAAATTTGAAATGAAAGTTGCACCCCTCTTCATTGAATGTGTGTGTTGACTTGGGCTGGCTGGCTGACGTGGAGAGATGCTCTTGCATCATACTCCTTAGCTGAAAAATTCATGAGCTCCTGCTCATGTGCTTCCCATCTCAGCTGTTGAAATCCTCCTGGATCCCAAACATATTTCTGGAGCTATTCATCTGCTCCATCTCCCTGTTGTTGCTTCTGCTGCTCTGTTGCTACTTTTCTGCCCAACTTCTCCTTGTTGGCAGTCTCTTTTGACTCTAACATCAGCCTTCTGATTTCCTTAATCACTTTGTCCAACTGTTCCAGTGGCTGGCCCTTTTCATGCAGTCTCCTCAGCTGCATTTTCTTTCTGCAGATGGGCAGATCAAAATGATCTCCCATTCCATCTTCATCTACTTCCAACCTCACCTGTTGGATGTGCATACTCTACACTATTACCCTCTTTTCCAGGGCTTCAATATGGTCATACAGATCAGCCAAACTAATGTTGTCTGCATCTTCTTCTTCTTTTGCTTCTGCAAGCTTCAATGCTGCAGTCTTTTCAGCTTCTTGGCTGAAAGTATTGAGCCACTCCTCAGAATTCTCATCTTCTTCTGTTTGGGAAGCCTCCAATTTCTACTCCAACTCTTCTTTGATAATCAAAGCTAGTTGTCTTTCTCTTGTTGTTGCTGCTTCATCTGCAACATAGACTTTGGCGTCCTCTATGCTATGTGGCAAGAATATGTGAATTCCTCCAATCATCAGAAGATTTCTCCTATCTGCCTTCTCTGTCAGCTGCATCTGCCGATCCAAATCCATCTCTGAGATCATCTCCTCTATTGGCTCCTCAAGTTGATTCAAACTCACCTCTCATTCCATGAGACTCTCAGATAGCCTCATTTTTATTCCCATGCCCACCTGGCAAATTGGGATTTTCCTGTTTCCCTCCTTGCAGTCCATGAGATCCCGCAGTGACCCCATACCATTTCCCTCCTAGCAATGTGAAATTCCCCGGCTGTCCTCATGACAGTCTGTGAGATCCCACAGTAATCTCAACTCTTTTCCCTCCTGACAATTGGGAATTTCTTAACTGTCTTATTGATAGTCCTTGAGATCTTCAGCTGATCCCAATTCATCCTCAGCATCACTGAGATTTCTTCCAGTCTCTGGTTCACATACCTGAACCATCTCCTCAGGTTCATCGAGGTTTTGAGCATGCCTCAACCATCCTCTTAACTTCCTATGATGTCTTCTAGCCATCAACTCTTTGATTGGCCATTTTGCTTTCGTCTTCATGGGCCATTCATATACCCATCTCGACTTGGCGTTCTGCTGCATCCGCAATGAAAGATTTTCCATCTCCGCCCTTATATCAACGAGATCTTCATCTATTTCTGCTTTTCTCATCAGCTCTGGGTTTTTCCTTCCAGCATATCCACGGCCTTCAATAGCCGTCTTGTTTTCTATATGCCCTCCTGGAAAATCTATCGCTGTCACTCTGCACCTTGAGTTCTTCAGCTTCTCTTATAGTCCTCCTGATTGTCTTCTTGATTGTTGCCTACTTGCAAACAATCATCTACAAAGCTTCCAGCACTCCGTCTTTCTTCTCCTCGCTTCACCTGAAATATACAGATGAAATCTCGCTCTGATACCACTTTGATGATGCACCCCAAATGACCCTGCCTCAACAGGTCCTGCACCTGACCTCTCGGTGTAAGGATCATTCTTTAACTCTCTTGAGCCGAAGCGACTCTTTTGATTCCCTGCTGGAATCTCAAATTTCCAATCCACAGGTCCTTCTTCCCTTCTCACGGTCTTCTGCACACGACCATGAATTTCAGGTTTTGGGACTTTTTGTTTCCTGATGTCAAGAGTTATCTATCCCCTTGATATCCTGATCACCGAAATGTCAAAATATCGAAACGACTTCCGCTTGGGTTATTCCCTTCGCTACACCTCTGGTCCATGTGACCACTTACCATAGAACCACAATATTTTTTCAGGGTTTATCAATATGAGAGCCCGATCTCTCATCAATGGGACTCCCGAATTCCTGATTTTTGATTTGCCGAAATGGCCTCCTTTTGAAAAATCTCCCGAAATCCTGGATTGCTGCCACGTGTCCTCCATGGATGGACGGTCCAGATCGTTTTGGGACTTCGTCGGGTGTGAAGTCGAAATGTTCACCTCTGTGAGTCCCGGTGTCTGAATCCCCGATGTGGGCGATCTCACGACATGTGTCCTCCCTTAATAGGATGACTGTGATCTATTTCGCTATTTTGGGACTTCCACCATGGAGTGTCCCGATCTCTTGTCCTCGAGACCTCCAAAATCCTGAAGTCCGAAATCCCGATACCTATGCACTCTTCAGGACTTTTGTGTCCATTACTCTGTGAGTGAGGGTTTAAACCTCATGTAGCTCTCGACAGATTTGACGGTTGTCGGCTATTCTGAACGAGATCCAATGGCCCAAAATCTCTTCTGTCATGCACACTCTTCCACTGCTTCCTGGATGTGGGAAACAAACGGTCCAGATATCCAATGGCTAATTCGACAACAGGTGTGCTCCCTCCTGAGCATTTTCTTTCTTCTGATACTTGGAAGATTTTCCAAGTACTAAAGACCTCGACATTTGCCTTACTTCTGTGAGCTCTTCAGCTTTGAGTCTCGTGCACGTTCTCAGTGACGTTGTTCCTCCTGAGCTTTCGTTCTTGAATCCTCAAAGGATTCCTCGACTTCTACACTCCTTGTAGAGTCTCTGTGCACACGAAGGTGATATCAATTCTGAGCTTTTCCTGTAGCTTCGACCTCTAAGGCATTTTACCCTTCTTCCTTCTCCTGCAAATGGAGAAATATGATGCCCTCCTGACAAACCTTCGCTCAAGCAACCTATTGCCGAGTCTCTCAGGGTGTTCAACAACTCTCTGAAGATCCTTCTCCTTGGACTCTTCTCTAATTCCAGAACTCAAAGAGTTCTCTCTATGCACTCTGGCACTTACTCAATGCCCTCCTAGCAGAGTGTCTAGAATCCTTAGTGATTCTGACTTCTGTCGAACTCACATCATAGTTCACCCTCATCACTCTGTGCCTATGCTCAATGCCCTCCTGGAAGAGCCTTACAGAACTCCTCAGAGATCATGTCTTCTTCTGAACTCACAACAGAGTTCTTCTGTGCACTCTTGCACCTGCTCAATGCCCACTTGGCAGAGCTTTACAAAACTCCTCAGAGAATTCTGTCTGCAACTATGTCTTCCTCTACACAGTCCTGCCTCCAAGGTGTTCATCAACCTTGAGGTCTCTTCTGAATTGATGATTTCAACTACTGTGTCATCCTGGCATGCCTTTGTCTGAACCCGCAAAATTCAGAAATGCACTCTCTGTGCATGGCTATCAAAACCCACAGCGTTCTATCACACCCTCCTGGTGTGAAGCCTCAAAGACCTCTAACCTTGAAATAAAACAACCCCTACAAATGCATACCTAATATACATCTACAACATATAAAGAACACACATGGGCATTCACACAACACAGATAATACTTGCAAGAAAAACTGCTTCTGTTTGTATTAATAAAATGCCTCTTTACAAAGGTGTTCTGAGCACAGACTGTAACAAAGTCTCGGCTCCTTGTCCACTCTCTCTTTTTCTTTCTCACGCTCTCTGTCATACTACTCAAAACAGACACCATGATCTTTTACATGAGGGGGCTCTTTTAGCTCTTCCCTCCAATCTACCTACCCTATTCAATTAGATTGAATGGGTTTTCTTGTCCAGAATCAGATCTAGATATCAGCCTTACAAAACATTCAAGGCTATCTATAGCTATGCCTATGAAAAGCATGACTCCATGGCTCAACAACCTACAACATTAATTACATTCAAATTTTAAATTTGAAATGGAAGTTGCACCTCTCTTCATTGAATGTGTGCGGTGACGTGGGTTGGTTGGCTGGTTGGATGACGTGGAGAGATGATCCTACATCAAAATCCTCAGCTGCAAAATTCATGAGCTCCTGCTCATGTGCTTCCCATCTCAGCTGTTGAAATCCTCCTGGATCCCAAACAAATTTCTGGAGCTATTCATTTGCTACATCTCCTTGCTGTTGCTTCTGCTGCACTATTGTTGCTTTTCTGCCCAACTTCTCCGTGCTAGCAATATCTTCTAACTCTAACATCATCCTTCTGATCTCCTTGATCACTTTGTCCAGTTGCTCCAGTGGCTGGCCCTTTTCATGCAGTCTCCTCAGCTGCATTTTCTTTCTGCAGATGGGTAGATCAAAATGATCTCCTATGCCATCTTCATTTGCCTCCAACCTCACCTGTTGGATGTGCATACTCTGCACTATTACCCTCTTTTCCAGGGCTTCAATTTGGTCATACAGATCAGCTAAACTAATGTTGTCTGCATCTTCTTCTTCTTCTGCTTCTGCAAGCTCCAATGTTGTAGTCTTTTCAGCTTCCTGGCTAAAAGTATTGAGCCACTCCTCAGAATGCTCATCTTCTTCTGTTTGGGTAGCCTCCAATGTCTGCTCCAACTCTTCTTTGACAGTCAAAGTTGGTTGTCTTTCTCTTACTGTTGTTGCTTCATTTGCAACACAGACTTTGGCCTCCTCTAGGCTATGTGGCAGGAATATCTAAATTCCTCCAATGATCTGAAGATTTCTCCGATCTTACTTCTCTGTTAGCTGCATCTACTGATCCAAATCCATCTCTAAACTCATCTTCTCTGTCAGCTCCTCGAGATGATTCGAACTCACCTCTCAGTCCATTAGACTCTCAGATAGCCTCATTTCTGTTCCCATGCGCACCTAGAAAATTGGGATTTTCCTGCTGTCCTCCTAGCAGTCCGTGAGATCCCGCAGTGACCCCATATCATTGCCCTCTTTGCAATGTGAAATTCCCCGACTGTCCTCATGACAGTCTATGAGATCCCGCAGTAATATCAACTCTTTGCCCTCCTGGCAATGGGGAATTTCTTGGTTGTCTTCTTGATAGTCCTTGAGATCTTCAGCTGATCCCAATTCATCCTCAACATCACTGAGATTTCTCCCAGTCTCTGGTTCACATACCTGAACCATCTCCTCAGGTCCATCGAAGTTTTCAGCATGCCTCAACCATCCTCTTAACAGCCTATGCTGTCTTCTAGCCATCAACTCCTTGACTGGCCATTTTGCTTTTGTCTTCATGGGCCATTCATATACCCATCTCGACTTGGCGTTCTACTACATCTACAATGCAAGCTTTTCTATCTTCGCCCTTATATCAACAAGCTCTTCATCTATTTCTTCTTTTCTCATTAGCCCTGGGTTTTTCCTTCCAGCATATCTACGGCCTTCAATAGCCATCTTGTTGTCTATCTGCCCTCCTGGAAAATCTATCACTGTCACTCTGCACCCCGAGTGATTCAGATTCTCCTACGGTCCTCCTGACTGTCTTCTTGATTGTTGCCTACTTGCAAAAAATCATCTATAGAGCTTCCAACACTTTGTCTTTCATCTCCTCGCTTCACCTGAAATATACAGATGAAATCCATCTCTGATACCACTTTGATGACGCACCCCAAATGAACCTGCCTCAACAGGTCCTGTGCTTTACCTCCCAGTGTAAGGATCATTCCTTACTCTCTTGAGTTGAAGAGGCTCTTTTGATTCCCTGGTGGAATCTCAAATTTCCAATCCACGGGTCCTTCTTCCCTGCTCACGGTCTTCTGCACACGACCATGAATTTTGGGTTTCAGGACTTTCTGTTTCCTGATGTCAAGATCTATCTGTCCCCTTTCTCTCCCAATCACTGAAATCCCGAAATACCGAAACAGCTTCATCTTGGGTTAGTCCCTTGGCTACACCTCTGGTCCATGTGACCACTTACCATAGAACCACAGTCTTATTTCGCGGTTTATCAATACAAGAGCCCGATCTCTCATCAACGGGACTCTCGAATTCCTGATTTTTGATTTGCCGAAATGGCCTCCTTTCAGAAAGTCTCCTGAAATCCTGGATTGCTGCCATGTGTCCTCCACGGATGGATGGTCCAGATCGTTTCATGACTTCGCCAGGTGCGAATTCAAAATGCTCACTTTTGTGAGTCCCGGTGTTCGAATCCGCGATGTGGGCAATCTCGTGACATGTGTCCTCCCTTAATCGAATGGTTGTGATCTATTTCACTATTTCAGGACTTCCACCATGGAGTGTCCCGATCTCTTGTCCTCGAGACCTCCGAAATCCTGAAGTTCGAAATTCCGATACCTCTGCACTCTTAGGGACTTTCGTTTCTGTTACTCTGTGAGTGAGGGTTTAAACCTTGTGTAGCTATCGATAGATATGATGGTTGTCGGCTATTCTGAATGAGATCCAATGACTCAGAATCTCTTCTGTCATGTGCACTCCTCCACTGCTTCTTATACATGGGAAACCAACGGTCTAGATATGCAACGGCTAATTCGACGGCAGCTGTGCTCCCTCCTGAGCATGTGCTTTATTTTGATACTTGGAAGATTTTCCAAGTGCTAAAAGCCTCGACCTTTGCCTTGCTTCTGTGAGCTCTTCATCTTTTAGTCTCGCACGTGTTCTCAATGATGTTGTTCCTCCTGAGATTTCATTCTCGAATACTCAAAGGATTGCTCGACTTATGCACTCCTTGCAGAGTCTCTGCGCACAAGAAGGTGATATCCCTTCTGAGCTTTTCCTGAAGCTTCGACCTCTAAGGGATTTTACCCTTCTTCCTTGTCCTGTAGATGGAGAAATATGATGCCCTCCTCACACTCCTTCGCTCAAGAAACCTATTGTTGAGTCTCTCAGGGTGTTCAACAACCCTATGAATATCTTTCTCCTTGGACTCTTCTCTAATTCCATAACTCAAAGAGTTCTCTCTATGCACTCTGGCACTTACTCAATGCCCTCCTGGCAGAGTGTCTAGAATCCTCAGTGATTCTGACTTCTATCGAACTCACAACAGAGCTCTCCCTTAGCACTCTATGCCTGTGCTCAATGCCCTCCTGGCAGAGCCTTACAGAACTCCTCAGAGATCTTGTCTTCTTCGGAACTCACAACAGAGTTCTTCTGTGCACTCTTGCACCTGCTCAATGCCCACTTGGCAGAGATTTACAGAACTTCTCAGAGAATTCTATCTGCAACTGTGTCTTCCTCTACACAGTCCTGCCTCCAAGGTGTTCAGAAACCTTGAGGTCTCTTCTGAATTGATGATTTCAGCTAATGTGCCCTCCTGGAACGCCTTTGTCTGAACCCGCAAAATTCAGAAATGCACTCTTTGTGCACAGCTATTAGAACCCGCAACATTCTGTCACACCCTGCTGGTCTGAAGCCTCAAAGACCTCTAACCCTAAAATCAAATAACCCCTACAAATGCATACATAAGATACATCTACAGCATATAAAGAACACACATGGACATTCACACAACACAGATAATACTTGAAGGAAAAACTGCTTCTCTTTGTATTGATAAAATGCCTCTTTACAAAGGTGTTTTGAGCACAGACTATAACAAAGTATTTTTCTCTTTCACAATCTCTATCATAATACTCAAAACAGATACCATGATCATTTACATGAGGGGGCTCTTTTAGCTCTTCCCTCCAATCTACCTACCCTATTCAATTACATTGAATGGGATGTCTAGTCCAGAATCGGATCTAGATCTTAGCCTTACAAAACATTCAAGGCTATCTACAGCTATGCCTGTGCAAAGCACGGCTCCATGGTTCAACAACCTAAAACATTAATTACATTCAAATTTCAAATTTGAAATGAAATTTGTGCCTCTCTTCATTGAATGTGTGCGTTGATGTGGGTTGGATGGTTGGTTGGCTGATGTGGAGAGATGCTCTTGCATCATACTCCTCAGCTACAAAATTCATGAGCTCCTGCTCATGTGCTTCCCATCTCAGCTGTTGAAATCCTCCTGGATCCCAAACAAATTTCTGGAGTTGTTCATCTGCTCCATCTCCCTGCTGTTGCTTCTGCTGCACTGCTGCTGCTTTTTTGCCCAGCTTCTCCTTGCTGGTAGTCTCTTCTGAATCTAACATCAGCCTTCTGATCTCCTTGATCACTTTTCTCAGCTGCTCTAGGGGCTGGCCCTTTTCATGCAGTCTCCTCAGCTGCATTTTCTTTCTGCAAATGGGCAGATCAAAATGATCTCCCATGCCATCTTCATATGCTTCCAACCTCACCTGTTGGATGTGCATACTCTATACTATTACCCTCTTTTCCAGGGCTTCAATCTAGTCATACAGATCAGCCAAACTAATGTTGTCAGCATCTTCTTCTTCTTCTTCTGCAAGCTCCAATGCTGCAGTCTTTTCAACTTCCTGGCTGAAAGTATTGAGCCACTCCTCAGAATGCCCATCTTCTTCTATTTAGGCAACCTCCAATGTCTGCTCCAACTCTTCTTTGACAGTCAAAGTTGGATGTCTTTCTCTTTTTGTTGCTACTTCATCTGCAACACAGACTTTGGCCTCCTCTGGGCTATGTGGCAGGAATATATGAATTCCTCCAATCATCAGAAGATTTTTTCGATCTTCCTTCTCTGTCGGCTGCAACTGCTGATCCAAATCCATTTCTAAGCTCATCTACTCTGTCAACTCCTCAGGTTGATTCTAACTCACCTCTCAGTCCATGAGACTCTCAGATAGCCTCATTTATGTTCCCATGCCCACCTGGAAAATTGGGATTTTCCTGTTGCCCTCCTGACAACCCATGAGATCCCGCAGTGACCCCATATCATTGCCCTCCTGGCAATGTGAAATTCCCTAGCTGTGCTCATGACAGTCTGTGAGATCCTGCAGTAATCTCAACTCTTCAATTGGGAATTTCCTGGCTATCTTCTTGATAGTTCTCGAGATATTCAGTTGACCCCAATTCATCCTCAGCATCAATAAGATTTCTCCCAGTCTCTGGTTCACATACCTGAACCATCTCCTCAAGTCCGTCGAGGTTTTTAGCATGCCTCAACCATCCTCTTAATAGCCTACGTTGTCTTCTAGCCATCAACTCCTTGACTGGCCATCTTGCTTTTGTCTTCATGGGCCATTCATATACCCATATCGACTTGGTGTTCTGCTGCATCTGCAATGCACACGTTTCTATCTCTGCCCTTATATCAATGAGCTCTTCATCTATTTTTGCTTTCCTCATCAGCTCTAGGTTTTTCCTTCCAGCATATCTACGGCCTTTAATAACCATCTTGCTATCTATTTTCTCTCCTGGCAAATCTATCGTTGTCACTTTGCACCCCGAGTGCTTCAGCTTCTCCTACAGTCCTCCTGAGTGTCTTCTTGATTGTTTCCTATTTGCAAACAATCATCTACAGAGCTTCCAACACTTTGTCTTTCTTCTCCTCGCTTCACCTGAAATATACAGATGAAATCTAGCTCTGATACCACTTTGATGACGCACCCCAAATGACCCTGCCTCAACAGGTCCTGCGCTTGACCTCCCGGTGTAAGGATCATTCTTTAACTCTCTTGAGCCGAAGCGGCTCTTTTGATTCCCTGTTGGAATCTCAAATTTCCAATCCACAGGTCCTTCCCTACTCACGTTCTTCTGCACATGACGATGAATTTTGGGTTTCGGGACTTTATGTTTCCTGATGTCAAGAGTTATCTATCCCCTTGATATCCTGATCACCAAAATGCTGAAATACCGAAACAACTTCAGCTTGGGTTAGTCCCTTGGCTACACCTCTGGTCCATGTGACCACTTACCATACAACTGCAGTCTTATTTTAGGTTTTATCAATACGAGAGCCCGATCTCTCATCAACGTGACTCTTGAATTCCCGATTTCCAATTTTTCGAAATGGCCTCCTTTCGAAAAATATCCCAAAATCCTAGATTGTTGCCACGTGTCCTCCATGGATGGACGGTCCATATCGTTTCGGGACTTCACCAGGTGCGAAATCGAAATGCTCACCTCTGTGAGTCCCGGTGTTTGAATAACTGATGTGGGGGATCTCGCGACATGTGTCCTCCTTTAATCGGACAGCTGCGATCTATTTCTCTATTTCAGGACTTCCACCATGGAGTGTCTCGATCTCTTGTCCTCGAGACGTCTGAAATCCCGAAGTCTGAAATCTCGATACCTCTGCACTCTTCGGGACTTTCGTGTCCATTACTCTGTGAGTGAGCATTTAAACCTCGTGTAGCTCTCGACAGATCTGACGGCTGTCGACTATTCTGAATGAGATCCAACAACTCAGAATCTCTTATGTCATGTGCACTCCTCCACTGCTTCCTGGATGTGGGAAACCAATGGTCTAGATATCCAACGGCTAATTCGATAGCAGTTGTGCTCCCGCCTGAGCATGTGCTTTCTTCCAATACTTGGAAGATTTTCCAATTGCTAAAGGGCTCGATCGTTGCCTTGCTTCTGTGAGCTCTTTAGCTTTGAGTCTCGTGCGCGTTCTCAACGATGTTGTTCGTCCTGATCTTTCGTTCTTGAATCCTCAAAGGATTCCTCGACTTCTTCACTCCTTGTAGAGTCTCTGGGCACACGAAGGTGATATCCCTTCTAACATTTTCCTGTAGCTTCGACCTCTAAGGGATTTTACCCTTCTTCCTTCTCCTGTAGATGGAGAAATATGATGCCCTCCTAACACTCCTTCACTCAATCAACCTATTGTTGAGTCTCTCAGGGTGTTCATCAACCCTATGAAGATCCTTCTCCTTGGACTCTTCCCCAATTCTAGAACTCAAAGAGTTCTCTCTATGCACTCTGGCACTTACTCAATGCCCTCTTGGTAGAGTGTCTAGAATCCTCAGTGATTCTAACTTCTTTCGAACTCACAACAGAGTTCTCCCTCAACACTATGTGCCTATGCTCAATGCCCTCCTAGCAGAGCCTTATAGAACTCCTCAAAGATCCTGTCTTCTTCTGAATTCACAACAGAGTTCTTCTGTGCACTCTTGCACCTGCTCAATGCCCACTTGGCAGAGCTTTACAGAACTCCTCAGAGAATTCTGTTTGCAACTGTGTCTTCCTCTACACAGTCCTGCCTCCAAGGTATTCAACAACCTTGAGGTCTCTTCTGAATTGATGATTTCAGCTACTGTGCCCTCCTGGCACACCTTTGTCTGAACCCACATAATTCAGAAATGCACTCTCTGTTCACGGCTATAAGAACCGGCAGCATTCTATCACACCCTCCTGGTGTGAAGCCTAAAATACCTCTAAACCTGAAATCAAACAACCCCTACAAATGCATACCTAACATACATCTACAACATATAAAGAGCACACATGGACATTCACACAACACAGATAATACTTGCAGGAAAAACTGCTTCTGTTTGTATTAATAAAATGCCTCTTTACAAAGGTGTTCTGAGTGCGGACTGTAACAAAGTCTCGGCTCCTTCTCCACTCTCTCTTTTTCTCTCTCACGCTCTCTGTCATAATACTCAAAACAGATACCATGATCTTTTACATGAGGGGGCTCTTTTATCTCTTCCCTCCAATCTACCTACCCTATTCAATTACATTGAATGGGTTGTCTAGTCCAGAATCGGATCTAGATCTCAGCCTTACAAAACATTCAAGGCTATCTATAGCTATGCCTGTGAAAAGCACGACTCCATGGCTCAATAGCCTACAACATTAATTACATTCAAATTTGAAATTTGAAATGAAAGCTACACCTCTCTTCATTGAATGTGTGTGGTGATGTGGGCTGGTTGGCTGGTTGGATGATGTGGAGAGATGCTCCTACATCATAATCATCAGCTGCAAAATTCATGAGCTCCTGCTCATATGCTTCCCATCTCAGCTGTTGAAATCCTCCTGGATCCCAAACAAATTTCTGGAGCTGTTCATCTGCTACATCTCCCTGTTGTTTCTTCTGCTACACTATTGCTTCTTTTCTGCCCAGCTTCTTCATGTTGGCAATCTCTTCTGACTCTAACATCAGCCTTCTAATCTCCTTGATCACTTTGTCCAGCTGCTCCAGTGGCTGGCCCTTTTCATGCAGTCTCCTCAGCTGCATTTTCTTTCTGCAGATGGGCGGATCAAAATGATCTCCCATGCCATCTTCATCTGCTTCCAACCTCACCTATTGGATGTGCATACTCTACACTATTACCCTCTTTTCCAGGGCTTCAATCTGGTCATACAGATCATCCAAACTAATGTTTTCTGCATCTTCTTCTTCTTCTACTTTTGCAAGCTCCAATGTTGTAGTTTTTTCAGCTTCCTGGATGAAAGTATTGAGCCACTCCTCAGAATGCTCATCTTCTTCTGTTTGGGCAGCCTCCAATGTCTACTCCAACTCTTCTTTGATAGTCAAAGCTGGTTGTCTTTCTCTTGATGTTGTTGCTTCATCTGCAACACAGACTTTGGCCTCCTTTGGGCTATGTGGCAGGAATATGTGAATTCCTCCAATCATCAGAAGATTTCTCCGATCTTCCTTCTCTGTCAGCTGCATCTGCTGATCCAAATCCATCTCTGAGCTCATCTTCTCTGTTAGCTCCTCAAGCTGAGTCGAACTCACCTCTCAGTCCATGAGACTCTCATATAGCCTCATTTCTGTTCCCATGCCCACCTGGCAAATTGGGATTTTCCTGCTGCCCTCCTGGAAGTCCATGAGATCCCGCAGTGACCCCATATCATTTCCCTCCTAGCAATGCGAAATTCCCCAGCTGTCCTCATGACAGTCTATGAGATCTCGCAGTAATCTCAACTGTTTACTCTCCTGGAAATTGGGAATTTCCTGGCTGTCTTCTTGATAGTCCTTGATATTTTCAGTTGATCCCAATTCATCCTCAACATCACTGAGATCTCTCCCAGTCTCTGGTTCACATACCTGAACCATCTCCTCAGGTCCGTCGAGGTTTTCAGCATCCCTCAACTATCCTCTTAACTTCCTACGCTGTCTTCTAGCCATCAACTCCTTGACTGGCCATTTTGCTTTCATCTTCATGGGCCATTCATATACCCATCTCGACTTGTCGTTCTGCTGCATCCGCAATGCAAGCTTTTCTATCTCCTCCCTTATATCAGCGAGCTCTTCATCTATTTTTTCTTTGCTCATCAGCTCTGGGTTTTTACTTCCATCATATCTACGGCCTTCAATAGCCATCTTGCTGTCTATATGCCCTCCTGGAAAATCTATTGCTATCACTCTCCACCCCGAGTGCTTCAACTTCTCCTACAGTCCTCCTGACTGTCTTCTAGATTGTTGCCTACTTGCAAACAATCATCTACAGAGCTTCCAACACTTTGTCCTTCTTCTCCTCGCTTCACCTGAAATATACAGATGAAATCCTGCTCTGATACCACTTTGATGACACACCCCAAATGACCCTGCCTCAACAGGTCCTGTGCCTGAACTCCCGGTGTAAGGATTGTTCTTTAACTCTCTTGAGCCAAAGTGACTCTTTTGATTCCCTGTTGGAATCTCAAATTTCCGATCCACAAGTCCTTCTTCCCTGCTCACGGTCTTCTGCACATGACGATGAATTTTGGGTTTCAGGACTTTCTGTTTCCCGATGTCAAGAGTTATCTGTCCCCTTGATCTCCCAATCACTGAAATGTCGAAATACCAAAACGGCTTCATCTTGGGTTAGTCCCTTGGCTACACCTCTGGTCCATGTGACCACTTACCATAGAACCGCAGTCTTATTTCATGGTTTATCAATACGAGAGCCCGATCTCTCATCAATGTGACTCCCGATTTCCCGATTTCTGATTTGCCAAAATGGCCTCCTTTCGAAAAATCTCCCGAAATCCTGGATTGTTGCTACGTGTCCTCCACAGATGGATGGTCTAGATCATTTCAAGACTTCACCAGGTGCGAAGTCGAAATGCTCACCTCTGTGAGTCTCGGTGTCCAAATCCCCGATGTGGGCAATCTCGTAACCCGTGTCCTCCCTTAATCAGACGGCTACGATCTATTTCTCTATTTTAGGACATCCACCATGGAGTGTCCCGATCTCTTGTCCTCGAGACCTCCGAAATACCAAAGTCTGAAATCTAGATACCTATGCACTCTTCGGGACTTTCGTGTCCGTTACTCTGTGAGTGAGGGTTTAAACCTCGTGTAGCTCTCGACAGATCTGATGGCTGTCGACTATTCTGAATGAGATCCAACGGCTCAGAATCTCTTCTATCATGTGCACTCCTGCACTACTTCCTGGATGTGGGAAACCAATGGTGCAGATATCCAACGGCTAATTCGACGGCAGTTGTGCTCCCTCCTAAGCATGTGCTTTCTTCCGATACTTGGAAGATTTTCCAAGTGCTAAAGGCCTCAACCTTTTCCTTGCTTCTACGAGCTCTTCAGCTTTGAGTCTCGCGCGCGTTCTCAATGACACTATTCCTCCTGAGCTTTCATTCTCAAATCCTCAAAGGATTCCTCGACTTCTGCACTCCTTGCAAAGTCTCTACGCACACGAAGGTGATATCCCTTCTGAGCTTTTCCTGTAGCTTCAACCTCTAAGGCATTTTACCCTTCTTCCTTCTCCTGCAGATGGAGAAATATGATGCCCTCCTGACACTCCTTTTCTCAAGCAACCTATTGCTGAGTCTCTCAGGGTGTTCAAAAACCCTGTGAAGATCCTTCTCCTTGGACTCTTCTCCAATTCCATAACTCAAAGAGTTCTCTCTGTGCACTCTGGCACTTACTCAATGCCCTCTTGGCAGAGTGTCTAGAATCCTCAGTGATTCTGACTTCTGTCGAACTCACAACAGAGTTCTCCCTCAACACTCTATGTCTGTGCTCAATGCCCTCTTGAAAGAGCCTTACAGAACTCCTCAGATATCATGTCTTCTTCTGAACTCACAATAGAGTTCTTTTGTGCACTCTTGCACCTGCTCCATGCCCACTTGGCAGAGCTTTACAGAACTCCTCAGATAATTCTATCTGCAACTGTGTCTTCCTCTACACAGTCTTGCCTCCAAGGTGTTCAACAACCTTGAGGTCTCTTCCGAATTGATGATTTTAGCTACTGTGCCCTCCTAGCATGCCTTTGTCTAAACCCGCAGAATTCAGAAATGCACTCTCTGTGCAGGGCTATCAAAAACTGCAGCATTTTGTCACACCCTCCTAGTCTGAAGCCTCAAAGACCCCTAACCCTAAAATCAAACAACCCCTGCAAATGCATACCTAACATACATCTACAACATATAAAGAACACACATGAACATTCACAAAACACAGATAATGCTTGGAGGAAAAACTGCTTCTGTTTGTATTAATAAAATGCCTCTGTACAAAGGTGTTCTGAGTGCGGACTATAACAAAGTCTCAGCTCCTTCTCCACTCTCTCTTTTTCTCTTTCACGCTCCCTATCATAATACTCAAAACATATACCATGATCTTTTACATGAGGGGGCTCTTTTAGCTCTTCCCTCCAATCTACCTACCCTATTCAATTACATTGAATGGGTTGTCTAATCCAGAATTAGATCTATATCTTATCCTTACAAAACATTCAAGGCTATCTATAGGTATGCCTGTGCAAAGCACGACTCCATGGCTCAACAACCTACAACATTAATTACATTCAAATTTCAAATTTGAAATGAAAGTTGCACCTCTCTTCATTGAATGCGTGCGCTGACGTGGGCTAGCTGGCTGACATGGAGAGATGCTCTTGCATCACTAGGTAAGCCAGGCTCTGAAGAAAGAGGTATTTGTCTTGGCTGTTCTGCGGTCCATAAGCGTTTGTGATCATTCCCTCCTTGTTTGAACCTATGGCTCTATAGTGCATTGTGATGGTGTTTGGAGTTGAGAAGCCTTGATCTAGGATGACTGTAGCAGGATTCCATAAGATGATCAGGCCTCCTAAAGCCCCCTTTGAGTCTATTTGATAGGACTCGCATTTGTGCCAACATCTTTTGAGGATATCTTCTGCAGTCCACCCTGCACATTTTGTCTCTTGTATCAGGAGTATATCACGGTCTTCCATTTTGATGCAATTTCAGAGAATCCTTTACTTGGATCTTCCATTTAGGCCTCTGATATTCCAGGTGAGGATATTCATAGTTAATAGTTTGATGGGTGGGAGAAGGATCTCTCAGAGAGCTTGTGAATCTATCCCGAGTTGATCATATAGTTTCTCGCTTCCTTTATTAGCTGGTGAGCCGATTTTCTGCCTCGTCGCTTGTTTTCTTTTGGGTGTCTTCTTGGATCTAGGTTTGGGTCTATGTTGATCCCCAACCTGGATGTAGCCCCTACTGATGAATACATAAATACCTTGTGAAACTTCCTGAGTTGGTCCTCTGGTAAGGTTTGGAGATCCTTCTTGTTGAGTGCCTCTTCTAGCCTGTCTAGGTCAATTTCTGCTAGGTCCTTCTCATCCATTTCCATGACTGTGTCTTCTTCTCTTTCTGGTTCTTTTCCTGAGGCTGGGTGAGTTTGTGGGTCTTCTTGAATTGTTGGGGTTTGATTCCCTTGTGACGTTTGATCTTTCTTGTGCTTCCTGATATCTTTCCCTATAGTCTTGTGGGGGTTTTCCACCTCTTTTTCTTATGGAAGGCGGTTAAGGGCTTCAAATGAGTTGTTATTCAGGTTCATTTTTCCGTTGACGGTTGTGGGCTTCTTCTGAGCTTTCTTCTTCGATTTTGAACCTGGGTGAAACCTTCCTTTGGTTTCTCTTCAACTTCCTTCTTGAGGGGGTCATTTAGAAGGCAATCTCTGAAAAGGTGCCCATGTTCATGGAATTTTCTACATCTGAAAGGGATGTGTTCATATTCTATGGTTTAGGCCCATTCCTTGTCTTGGTATTCTAGGGTAACTGTGCCTGGTAGAGATTTGGAGATGTTCATATAGACACATATCCTTGCGTAGGAGGTGTATTTTCTATGTTTGGTGGCTTTAGAAGATTTGATGTATTTTCCCAAAGTGTTACCTATGCCCATTACAATTTCCTCTAACCAAAAATATTGAGGTAGGGAATAAAGGTGGATCCATACCGGTGCATACGCGAAATTTTCCTTTTCTGGGCAGAAGCGATCTATCCAGAATCACAAATAAAGGCCAACAGAGTTGTAGAAATACGGTCCTCCTTCAAAGATCTGGTCCTTGTCCTCCAGGTTGTAGAATATTACTATAAAGAATCCTTTGGAGCTTCGTTGGAGCTCATAGTCTCCCTTGGGGTTCCACCATGCTTTGATCCAACGATCTAGGTCCTTTTCTGAGGGCCAGAGACCTAAATTTTTTCCTATGGGGGGATGGTCCCTCATGAATTGTGTATGCTCCCTTATCCTGGTGGCTTTGATAATGTACCTGGGTGCAATAGGGGTTTGGGGGATACATTTGTCGAGTATCCAGACCCGAGTTTCTTTTGGATGCGAGGACTCTGCATCCATATTTGATTCCTTGCTTCCATCCATTTCTTCTTGTAGGTATTGTTCTCACATGTGCAAAGGCAACTCAAAGGACATACAACACACTCGAGAGTTCTCTGAGTCATTTGTTGCAGCGTTACGGTAAGAGGGGGCTTTCACCCCCCCTTATGTTCTCATTTTGCTGTGGCAAACAGAGCCGCAAAGAAGAAGCAATCAACGCATACAGAGGAGGTCAGAAGTGGTCAGGGTAGGAGGGAATCTGGAGAATGAAAACCCTAAACCTTACAGAGCTCCTTGTATGTCACCTCTATCCCTTTCTAGTTACGATACTTAGTTGTATTTCAAAACTCAGTGAGTTCTTTGAGATATCTTTTTGAAATGTGTGGCCATTTTCATTTTTTATTCAAAGATTTTAATGATTCATTGAGAACTTTTATAAGATGTAAGACCTAGAGATGTGTCACCTTGCTCTTTTTTGACATTTTTCAATTTTAACAAAAAGAACTCACAAAGGTACATCTCTTACCATTGCTAATTCAAGGTTCATTAAACTTTATTTCCAATTTATTGATGGTACTATTTAAAAATGCACCACTACTTCAATGCTAGTTTTTCAAGCAATGCAGACTTCCAACAACATTTCTTACTCCCAAACTCATAATGCTTTCAATTTAAAAAGAGACTTTCTTGATATTCTTCAATTTCAACAAAAAAAACTCACAAAGATAGATCTCCTCACATTGCTAATTCAAAGTTCAATACAATTTACTTCGAATTTCTAGATTATTCCATTTAAAAATGCACCACTACTTCATTGCTAGCTTTTTCAAGCTATGTAGACTTCCAACAACATTTCTTAGTTCCAAACTCATAACCATTTCAATAAAAAAAAGAGAGACTTATAAATAAATAAAATCCATCAAACTTTTAAGAAATAAATAAAATACCTTTTACAAACAATAACATAAATACCTCCCCAAATGTACATATCTTTGTTTGTTTTCCAATAATAAGATTAAGAAGAAAAAAAATAGAGTACAACCTTCTACATTCTCATCTACATATCCTTGTATACATCAACATCATATTACAATAATAGAACTCACCAAGCAAGCATTATTAATCTTTTACATATTTTACATCCAATCTACTTCCTCTCTTTTTCTCATTAATTCATACCATACACATTTTTCTCCATCTTTTACATATTTCACATCCAATCCACCTCCTCAATCTACTTCCTCTTTTTTCTTTTCAATAATTCATAGCATGCACATTTTTCTTACACATCTTCATCCTTTGACACATTGATAGTATTTATATTTGACGTGAGAGCATCTCCTAATTTATTGACTATTGTGCATAAGGTTTACATTTCGATTTCTTTTGTTTTCTTTTGAAATAATTGAAACTCTTACTCTCACGTACAGTTACTTTTCAACTCACGCCCGCTGTTTACTATTGAAACACAAAGAACCCGTGACTTAAAGAGAACAGGTTTTCTTTGCCCGCTGTTTACGACTCTCCGCCACTCTCAAATATTGTACAGGTCAACGACGATCCAGTCATATTTTAATTTGCTGCCTCACTTATTAAAGGAAACAGTACCCTCCCATAGCGATTTCTCACCCTTTTTTATCTGTTTCCGGTTTATCTGTTTGGGTTATTGGGTATAACATCAAAGTCAACAATGTCGATTTCTCACCTTTTTTAATCAATAAAATAAAGTTTTTTTTTCTTTTCCAGAAAAAATTATCTCGAATTTATATAGCAAATAAATTCATTTACAAAAGGAGGACTGTGTTCTGTTTGGTCATAATACTCTCGCATTAAGAACCCATACCATCAATACAGCCATAATAATGATAGCTTCCCATGCTTGAGAATGAGTGAATACAAATCTAGAGACGAAGATTGCCCATCAACAACCAATGATCAGATTCTGGAACCGATTTCAATGCTACAGATAAGTGAGCAGACCACATTATTCAAAAATATTTAATGTGGTAATGGGGTTCTCGTTCCCTCTATCACAGTGATAGATCGAGAGCCTCCCTATCACTGCAGTTAATGCCCTCTTAGAGAGTGCGTCAACTTCCCTATTATGTGAGCGAGAAACATGCTGAAAGTTGAGATTGGAGAAGCGTTGTGAGAGGTCTCTCGTTAGTTGCATCCAACCTTCCAAATGGATGGAGTTGAGCTTGCACTTGTTTGAAATCCAATCTATAATAACTTTCGAGTCGCCCGTCGTCGATAGACCAATGAGCAGCAAGGGAGAGCGTGGCCCATAAACCCAGAAGTTCTGCTCTCGTATTTGTGCCGGCTCCACCATTGATAAACCAGTTTGTGATTCTGGACTTGTGTGATTTGAAGAAGCCTCCAGCGCCGCAGCAGGAGCCATCTGACCATGCTGCTCCATCAAAAAAACGCTATGGTGTGAACCTCAGCCAAGTCAAGAGTCAAATCACGTTGAGGGGAGCTTCTGACAGTGGAAGAAAGCCATTTGAAATTTGCCAGAATCTTATGGAATACCTTTGACCATGAAGGCTGGGCGTCCTCAAAGATCGCGCGATTTCTCTCTAGCCAAATTTGCCAGCTGAAATGGATCACCAGACTAGGTGGGGCCGATTTAAGAGAGAACCAAAGTGGGAAGCTTTCAGTGATAGAGGAGCCGCACCAGGAAAGCCGGAGAGCAAAATGCTTTGTAACTCGGTGCCAGACATCTGTTGAAAATGGGCAAAACATCAAGAGATGATGCAGGTTTTCGGGCGCGGTTTTGCAGAGTGGACAGATACTCGACCCCACCCAGCCTCGCCTTTGTAAAGCTTCCCAGGTGAGAAGCTTGTCTTTACCGATCAGCTAGGAAAAAAGTTTGAGTTTGAGTGGCAAATGTAGCTTCCAAAGCTTGTGGATCCACGACAATGCTGGGTCAGAGGAATGTTGTTTTTGAAGCGCAAGATAAAGGTTTTTTACATTGACCAAACCAGATTCATCACCGCCGGCCCACAACAGAACATCCGGCTCGGCCCTGAGTGTAATGCCGAGACTTTTAAGAGCAGATGTAAATCTAGTCCACTCAGAAGCAAGCGGTTCGCTCAGCAAGAGTTCGCTATCAGTCCTCCAAATGTCTGGCAGAGGCGATTCACCTGTCATTCTAATATGTGCAAGAGTATTAATATTGTTTGCCTGGAGATGGAGCCTCATCGTTGGGGAAAGAAAGGAGCGGTCCCCCAATCCCGGAATTAAATCCCTGCCAATAAGTATCTCCGAGCCATCCCCAGGCTTCCAGCAAAGCCAATGGAGTATAACTGGAGATGAGGCCACCAGACCTTTCCAGAATGGAGAGGCCCTCTTCATCTGGAAAGTTGGTTTGCGTAGCCAATGGAGGAGCGACTTAGAATCAAGATACTTATCAATAATAATTTTATTCCAAATACTGCCAGTGGAGACAGCTCTCCAGAAGGAACTGGCCAGGACCGCCACATTGAAAGTAAAGAGGTTTTTGAGGCCCCAACCGCCTTCCCTTTTCGATTTAGATAAGGACTGCCAGCTACAAAGATGGAAACGTTTTTGGTCGGCATTTCCACCCCACAGAAAATTGAACGCTAGTCTACGCAGCGATGTGATTATCTTTGAAGGAACCCTCTCCAGCAACATCCAGTAAACTGCCAGACTCTGGAGAACAGATTGAACCAGGATCAGCCGTCCACCCAATGACAGCCACTTGTTACACCAGAAGCCGATTTTTCTTTCGAAGGTGGCCACCAACCAACACCAGTGTTCAGGGGATGTGGCTCCCAGCTTCAAGTGGAAACCCAAATAGGTGAAGCCCTCACTCAANCTTAAAGGTGAGAGGGATAGTGGCTTGGAGAAGATGGAAACCCAAATCAGTAAAATAAAGTTGGGCTTCTTATTTATTTGTTGGGCGTCCTATTTATTTGTTGGGCTTATTGACTTCCTATTTATTTGTTGGGCTTCCTGTTGAGTATAATAGAAAAATCAACAATGGACTTTGTTAATTATTAACTTTACCGCTGGACCTCCAATGACCCCAACCCACAATCCAGTTTAAAATGGCCCTATTTGCACATAAACAGCATCTTATTGTTGTCTTTGCTATTACAATGACCACTATTTGGACATAAACAGCATATAATTGTTGTCTTCGCTATTAAATGCTCCAATGACCCCAACCCACAATCCAGTTTAAAATGGCCCTATTTGCACATAAACAGCATCTTATTGTTGTCTTTGCTATTAAATGAATTTTAGCACCTCACGGTGAATGAATGGTTGCTTTGCTATTGAGGAGAACCTTCATATATTTCACATCTCAGTTCACCTCACCTCACCTTTCAGTCAGTACAGACGTCTCTCTCCGTTATTGTTTGCTGCCTGTTTTTATATTCATAATCTGCCCTGCTGGTTTTTTTTTATATTCATTCTCTCTTCTATTCTGCTATGCTGCTCTGATCTCACTTGCTGTTGGTGCAAACAATGGATATTGCAACCGGAAGCGCAGGCAACACCATTAGCAGCGCTATTCTTTTTCCATTCATCCAACAACTCATCCAACAGATAGACGATGTAATTCACTTGGATGTCAACCGTGACCTTCTGGAAGAACAGTTATATCGTATGAAGAGGCTCTTGCTTGATATTAGCTCTCAATTCCAAGATCAGCAGAGAGAGGCACCGGATTCTCTGAACAATTGTTTGCAAAGAAATTCCAGAAGCATTTTTGCTCAACCTCACCTCTTTGAGGGTATTGGATATTCATGGCATATCCATGCGATCATTGCCATCATCATTGTGGCAATTGACACGACTTGAATGGCTCTCTTTAGCGTCCACTGAGATTGAAGATATATCTGAAGAGTTAGGTAATCTTTCATATCTTCAATTCTTGTGTCTTCTCTATTGTAAAAATCTAAAATCGTTGCCTTCTAGAATAGGAGAACTTAGAAATCTGAAATATCTCAACCTTCAGGGTTGTAATTCAATGGTTATCCCTGGCTAGATTAGAAAGCTACCAAACTGTGAAATTGTGTTTAAATAAATACAAATTCTGATTTGTGTCGTTAGAAGTCAGAAGTTACATGATTATTTTTTAAATGAGTTTAGTAAAATTGGTTTTATTTTAATTTGTAAATGATTATTATATAATATATGGAAAAATAAAATATTTAGGAAAACAATGGTTTTACAACATGACTTTCAATTTTTTCAATTCACAAGTCCTTTAGGATTTTGTCTCGTTCTTATAGCATTCACTTGATTGTCCTCCCTCCACGTTTAGTATAAATTAGCCATCCTAGTTTATCATTATCAATTTTATCAAATGTTGTTTACTAAGCATACTCAAACATCCACACAACCAAGTTTAAATTTTTGATATCTGATATTCAAGATTCAATTCAGTGTAGTCTTAGTCATTTGGACTTTCATATTGCATGTCTTTTCCACTCCATTCATACCTTTGGCCATTTCAAGATATGACATTTTCCATATGATTTAGATTATAAAAGTATTATTGAGATTAATTAAATATATTATAAAGTATAGAACTTTGAAATTAATACAAATTTAAAAGAATCTATAGGAGCATTTATAGAAAGAAAAAGAAAAATTATTTTCTCAACAAACACAAAAGTGTATAGCTATCATCATCATTGACCAACTTCATTTCAATCCAAATTTTTTTTGAAGAATCTTCCTCTTAGCTAAGAAATATTATGTGCAATTGTTGATCCCATTATTCAATTTGTTTATGATTCTAGGACCTATACAATACACCTAACCAACCATGCATTCAAGTCAATTCAAGACCTTCTCCCTGCCACTTATTCCCTGACCATTTGATCATTTGTTCCATCCTTAAGTTTCAATCTAATGATTCCTATGACATACATGACCTCTACATTGAATTTTTCAAATACTATCCCAAAGTCTTAGCAGTCAATGTTGTAGACTTATTAAACTACATTGTGTCCCATGACTTCCCACTATCTCGAACATCCCACATTATTCATCCAATTTGATATGTTGTGCCCAAGAAAAACACAGTGGGACAACAAAGTTAACGAAATGAGTCAATATTTGTTATGGAAAAAACATATGAAGTTAGACTATTTAAGAAAACCAGAAAATAAACATTCAAATAGATTTGATTGGAAGCAACGAAAAACGATACCAATCATATGAAGATGTAAGCCAAGAATTGATAGCAGAGAATCAAAAGGGAAAAAAATCGACATATTCATTAGTTTCTTTATAATGTTGGTCTTCTAAGTCTGTAAGCAATACCCTGAACAAGGGTGTAATGAATGGACAAACTCGATTGCAATGTCCGAGAGAGGCAAGTCGAATTGAGAGAAACTAAAAAAGTTGTTTCTACTCATGCTTAGATACATTCATACATTCTTGATGAATCCTTGGGTGTCTTAGCCACTACATTTTAGTTACAATATAGCTATGTAACTGATTATAAGACCCAACTACTTCTTGCTAGCTATTGATAGGAATAAGAAGATGAAGATGTTGAAATATTGTAACTTCAAAGAATATTCTACCTAAGAGAGAGAGTTGAATAATATTATTATATTATATTTAATTAGGCTCTATCGAGCCTTAGTAAAAGTCATCCCTATTGTGCCTTGACAGTTAAATGTAAATTAAGAGGGAAAAGTGGCAGGTTGGCCCAGACCTAATTATAGTCTGGCCAGACCACTATTTATAAGAGAGGCCAATGCCTCATTTGGACACGCTCACCACACTAGCTCTGTAGCTATAAAGAAGTGCACAAGTCTTAAAGGAGTAATTGCTGCAACTGGGGTGATTTCAAGGAGGGTTTTGGTCCATCTCTTGGTATTTCTTGGTTAAGTGATGCGCTACTCTTCCTAGTGAAGGAGTAGAGGAGGCTCTTATGTTCGGTCTTTTCTTTATCTATATTGAGGAATTTTTTGTTGGGTTTTCTCCCCCATGAGGGTTTCCCAGGATAATCTATGTGTCTCTATTGTTTCTTTGATTTCCTATCTTTCATTGATCTTATTTATGCAACTAATGTAATAAAAGATTATAATAAGAAAGAAGAATTGTAACTATTAGTTGTATAATTAAAACTTCAACATCCTATCAGAGCAAGCCTGAAATGTTGAATTTTGAGCAGTTGCAGAAGTTATTCTTTTCAAGTAGCCCTCCTAGTTGCCCTCTCTCAAGCTAGCCTCCAAGACTCCCTCCTCAAGATGGCCTCCAAGAATCCCTCCAAGCTACCCTCCTCAAGATGGCCTCTTCCTAAACCAACCTCCTGAAGCTGCCCCCTTTCCAGGTCATCCTAGGTCGGCCCTAACCTAGTTGTCGTAACCTAAATCCTATCCTATACTAACCTAAGAGGTGGCCTTAAGATAAAGCTACCTAACCTAGACTCTATCCTATATAAAGAGAGGGAGGCACCCTCTCTTCACATCAGTTTTCACATAAGTTTCCATATCAGTCTTACATTAGGTTAGTTCACTTATTCTGAGCAACACTTAGAACTATTCTAAGGGAGAAACATAGTATATTCTGAGGCAGCAACAAGGCCTATTCTAAGGCAACAACTAATATATTCTAGAAACATCCATATACTCTATACTGTAGCAGCTGATAACTCAACTCTGGGTAGCATATAAGAGACTTTTCTATAGCAGCAAATATACTCTGTTATGAAGGTGTTTTGGACAACAACTGAAGGTGTTCTGAACAAAAAATAAAGGTTGTTCTAGACAACATCTAAGGCCCTTTTCTGACAGTGGAAAAAATTTGTTCTCGGAATAAATCTTAGGAAACTTTAAGGGCAGTTCTGAGACAGCCTGAAGGCCAGATTTGGGGCAGCCAACAAGCAACAACAAAATAGTTTTGTGACAACAACTAGAGGATAGAAAAAGCTACTGGTAGAGGCTCATATATATTGAAGACACATTGACAAAAGTAAGAACTATTGTCTTAGTGCTAGTATTTTATCTCCCTATTTCTAGAAGAGTCTTGTAAGTCCATTACACTTGTTTGACTGATCAATATATCACAAGAAGAAGTTTGTTGGGTTTTCTTCCCCTTTAGTGTTTCCCAGGATAAATACTTGTCCTCTATGTTAATGTATTTCTTTCAGTGATCTGTATGCTTCAGTTAATGTTCTAGTTAATTGTTAAAGGTTAAAGAACACTACTGTGAACTGTTGTTATATGTTTAAGCTTGAAAATTAACATGGTATCAGAGACACCTTGAAAGAGGGCATCTTCACAAGGAAGATGAAGCTAAGTGCAGAATATTCCAACAAATATAGAAGGATTTTTGGGAGAATATTTCAGGAGTTCTTAAACCAATTTTAAGGTTTGTTTGAGGTGAGTTTAAGGCATGGTACAGGTCTGCTATAATCTTAGAGATAAGGTGGACTTCAGGACCTTCTTTTAGACCAGATTTAAGGCAAAGTTCAGTCATGTTCCAGGTCGAGTTGCAGATCCAATTTGGCCACAAGTTTTGGAGCATATCTAAAGTTTGTTGTGTGAATCTTGAGGAGAAAATTCAAGAAAAATATTAGAGCTCATTGTAGGAAAGTCTTAAGAATCTTTTAAAGTTCTTCCTCGTGTGTATCTCAAGAAAATTTCAGGTAGGATATTAGTCCTAGTTTTAGACGAAAGAATATAGGTAAGTACTTGATTTGGGATTATTGTGATAGAGTTTAGTGACTGGTTTTAGAGCTATGTTATGCTCTATTGTTGACTAGTTTTGAGTCCAGGGACTGGTCACTTGGTGACAAAGCGGTGATCAAAACACTTTCTTAGTGACACATAATAAACGTTGGGATATGTCTATAGTTTATGACAGTATTGAAGGAGGCTTGAGGCCAGGTCATTTGGACACCTATGACAATGAAGAAAATGTAATCCTCAAAATGTTTGCACAAGGAGATGATGGACCAACATTGTACTTACTTTATCTTTGCAGTTTTGGACAACGGAAGAGACCTGTATTCAACAGCGCTAGGAGGAAACAAATTGCATTCAAACCCTCTTATTGGTGGCCTCCCACCTATTCCAATTGGGTCATTTTGGCAGTTTTTTCCTACTTTTTTGGGTCCCTGACTTCTGAGGCCATTTTGAGGCCCTAAACAACGCTTTTAGGGCTATACACAATTAGAATGTAGACATATTCAAAGTCAGACGACAACATGAGTAGTCTCAGATAGACATTTCCAATGGGCTATCGTTCACCTAAAATTGAGATCGTATGAAAAAGTTACAACCCCGATAAGTTGATGCATTAACTTACCCAAATGGGGCCCACATGCCTTTTGGCGCTTCATCTCCTAGGGTTAGGTTTTTGGATGTCTAGGGTTTTTGAAATTCCTGTTTATTGTAAAAAGGCCTTCAGAACCTCATTATAATCATCTTCTTGCGAATGAGCGCAACCGTCACATCTCTTCTCAGAGATAAGTCGCCACCATTCTAGCAAGCTTTCTTTCCATTGCATTTTATAGTTTCAACTTATTTCCTTATTGAATAGAAACCGATTTTATTGTATATCTGTTATTCTTTGTTAAGCATATTTTAATAATAATATGTATTCATTTCGTTCTGCTCATAAAATCCGGATCAGTGGTATCATAATGGTCTACTCCTTGTCATTCTTAGTGCATGTCCCCAATGAGGTCAGGGTACAAAGAATTGGGTTTCAAGTTTTTTTCTCTTGGGGAAAAAATCTCTGGCACACCCAAGTGGCCTATCATGGCAGGAGAAAAGAAAGACGATGGGACAGGAGATCCCTTCAAAAATTTTCTTGAGGAACCCCTCACACAACAGAGGAATGAGATGATGGATAGTTAAATGTGCAAATCCTTCGGCGGCTACCAACATGCGATGTATCTTCCTCAAACGGAGGCGCCACCACCTTCAAGGTACAAATCAACTTCGATATTCCTATATTTGAAGGTCAAATAGACGTATATGTTGTAGACAAATGGTTGAATCTGTTAGAAGAGTATTTCTCTGTCCATAACTTCTTGAATAAGGAAAATATTACTTTTTCACTCCTCAAAGTCGTTCCCCATGTCAAAGATTGGTGGGAAACTTTCTGTGAGCAAAAGGAAACAGAGGAACCCTCATTA
>SNQJ01S0012729.1:95741-130677 GCA_010110895.2 Picea sitchensis | reverse complement strand
AGGAACCCTCATTATTTACAGTCGTGATCACCTGGGAGTCCTTGAGGGATACTATTAAGGAAAAATACTACCATGTTGGAAGTTATGACGAACTGTACATAAAATGGACCACATTGTGGTAGGAAAGACACAAAGCAATGCTTGAGTTCACAAATATCTTCCATACCTTGCGCACCAAGCTAGGTATAAAATATTTTGAGCGACATCTGGTGCTCAAGTATCGCGACGATCTGCATAGATACATCCAGGCCGAAATGGAGTTTTTGGACATCTCATCCTTGGGCGTAGCCTACTGATATGTTGTCAAAATCGAGCTGAAGCTCAAAACAAATACGCGGTAATTTGGGCCTGGGAACCCCTCACAGCAAAATCTAGGAAAGGGTGGCCCCAACAAGTAGAAAAAAAGATAGAGAAAATATGGAAAACCTCATGAAAACCAGTCTAGGTCGCAAGAAAATAAGGACACTGGAAAGACAAAGAAAGATACTGGGAAGTGGTGAGACTTCCATAAGAGTTCCCGTCATAACATTGTTGATTGCCGCTCAAAGCAGTCATTGGTGGCTAAGGTAAAAGCCTATGAATCAAATGTGAGTTTTGACTCTAAGTCAAAACCAGAAATGGGGAGACAGATCATTGACGCAGAACCCATTACTATCGTTGCTACCATGAATCTCCAGCATGGTGAACCAAACAAGACAAAGAAAAGTGAGCGCCTTTTTCATTCACAGATGTGGGTGAAGGGTACCCCATACTACTTCATTGTTGATAGCAGTAGCCAGAAGAACCTCATCTCAACAGAGTTTTACAAGAGACTCTCCCTACTGATAATGTTGCACCCGCATCCCTACACCATAGGATGGCTCTTCCAAGGAAGTGACATTCGCGTTAGCCAATAGTGTCGCCAGTCATACAACATCAAGCCCTTCAAAGAAGAGGTATTGTGTGATGTTTCCCCTCTTGAAGTTTGTAATTTTCTTTTGGGCCAACCATATTTATGGAAACATCATTCTGTATATGAGTCTAGGCCTCGTAGTGTTATTATTACTTTGAACAAGAAATTGTACATGATACCCAAGGCAGTCCCACCTAGTGATATTTCCTTGATCTTTGCCAAGCAATGCAGAAAGGTCATCTATCAGATGGGGAAGTTTGTATTCTTTGTGATTCTCTCTCAGAATAAGAGAAATATCGTAGCCACATCCAGGATCTCCACGACCAACCTCTCCACACATCAGAAGCAAGTGGATAAGGTCGTGGAAGAATACTCGAATATCTTCTCCTCACCTACTGGGGTACCTCTGCACTGTGAGGTCAAGCACCCAATCAATATGACCCCAAGAACATCGCTGCCCAATGGTCCAATCTGTCACTTCTCTCTATTAGAGAATGAGGAGATCAAGAGACAGATCCAAGAACTGCTCCACAAGGGGCACATCTATCCCATCTCATTGCCTTGCGGGAGCCCAATCGTGGTGGTATAGAAGAAAGATGGAAACTGGTGACTCTGCATTGATTATCAGGCTCTGAATAAAATCACTAATAAAAAACCAATACCTTATTCCCCGAATCGATGACGTCCTTGATCAGCTAAAGGGGGGCAAATACTTCAGTAAAATTGACTTGAAGTCTAGCTACCACCAGGTCCCGATAGAATAGACAGATGTATGGAAGACCCCCTTCAAGTCAAAGGAAGGTCTTTTTGAATGGTTGGTCATGCCCTTTGGTTCGAAAAATGCTCTAGCCACTTTCATGAGGATGATGGACGATATCCTGCAACCATTCACCAATACTTTTGTAATGGTGTATCTGGATGACATCCTCATTTATAGTAAGACTTAGGCAGGACACTTGCAGCATATTCAACATGTTTTGCACACCCTGTGGCAACACAAGCTATATTCCAACTTGAAAAAATGTTCCTTCGACATGGGCATGGTACATTACCTGGGATACATCGTACATGTGGATCCAACCAAGATCCAAGTCATCCATGACTGGCTAGTCCCAACCACACTCACTGAGATTCAGAGCTTCTTGGGCCTTTCCAATTTCTACCGCAGGTTCGTGTTGGGATTCTCCCATATTTCTTGGGCCCTCATCCAAGTAACTAGGGGTGGTGGTAAGGTGAAATTTGTGTGGGGTCGGTCCCAACAACAAGTGTTTGAGGATTTGAAGCAGCTCTTGTGCTCAACCCCAATAGTTTCATTACCGGACCTACAACATCCCTTTGAGATCAAGACAAATGCTTCAAAATATATTGCGGTCACCGTTCTCACTCAGCACGACCACCCTGTGGCCTATCATAGCGAGACACTATCATATGATGTCCGTAAGTACCCTACTTATGACAAATAAATGTACTCCATTGTGCAAGCCTTTCGCCAGTGGAGACATCACATTCTTGGGAAGGAGACATTCATCCATATTGTATATCTATTATTATGTTTTAAGCATATGTGTATATATGTTATTCTTTTTTAACCAATTTTATTGTATATCTGTTATTCTATGTTAAGCATATTTTAATAATAATCTATATACATTTTTTTCTTCTTGTAAAATCCGGATTACCCTCATACACATGTACTTAGTAAGACAACCATTTTTCACTATGAATATCTTGTTTATATTCTTGGGCAAACAAAAGTAAGGAAAAGTACCTATGCAATCATACACTCACTTATATATGACAAGTCACAGTTTTGAGATCTAGAAGGAAAGGTTCAAAATATCTTATGGTATCTCCTTCAAAAGAATAGGAAAAGTACCTATGCAATCATACACTCACTTATATATGACAAGTCACAGTTTTGAGATCTAGAAGGAAAGGTTCAAAATATCTTATGGTATCTCCTTCAAAAGAATATAGGTACTAGTTACAATAGTCCAAGGCATTGTCACATTCTTTCGGTAGTAGCATCCTTTTGAAAACAACAGTTTAGCAAAGTACAAGGTATGTATCCTATGTAGTTAGTTAATTGTGCTTGATTGTCAAATCAAGAACATGTCTAGATTTCAATTTGTATTATCACATATCCAAAGAAGTTGTGATCTCATCATATACCTATTGTAATTGATGCAAGCTAGGTCATTTTACCTTGTCTACAAACCGAACAGTTTGTCTTGGTTAGTTGGACCATTATCCCTAATATGGGAGTCTGACAAGTTCTCATTTGAGTCATTTATTATTAGGCTGGGTTATTCTCCATGGTTTTGGGAACTCATCGGATATGTTCATTTGAGTCAGGCCATTTCCCCAGACACTAGAGTCCTGAAAATTATAATTGCACCATTGTCCCTAGTACGGGAGCTCAATAGTATTATGCATGTAATCCATAGTATGTCTAACAGTGTCCAACAGTTTGCCGAAAGATAAGAGAACAAAGATGGAGCCTTATGGGAAGAAAGGAATTTTTGTTGGGTATAATGAAACATCCAAGGCCTACAAAATCTATGTTCTAGGCCAAACATATGTTGAGGTAAGAAGGGATGTAACTTTTCATGAAGAAGTTGCATCTAAGAAATCTAAAGAATCACAACAAGATACAAATATGGAGGAACTTGAAGAGCCATTGGATCAAGTTGATAATGTGGCTCTTATGGCTCAAATTAGTGATGCAAAACCAACCATCTATGAGGATGTTGCTAAGAAGCAAGTATGGAAATATTCCATGGTGGAAGAATATCAATCCATCATGAAAAATGATGTATGGGAAGTAGTTCCAAGACCATAAGGAAAATTTGTGGTTACTTCCAAATGGTTGTTCAAAGTAAAGCATGCAGATGATGGAAGTATTGAGAAATAAAAAGAGAGATTTGTGGCTCGTGGTTTTTCTCAAAAGGAAGGTATTGACTATGATGAAACATTCACACCTGTTAGAAGGTACACTTCCATCAGGACCATCATATACATCGCTTCAGTTCTAGGTTGGAAACTTCACCATATGGATGTAAATACTGCATTCCTCAATGGTCAAGTTGAGAAAGAGGTATATATAGAACATCCATAGAGTTTCTTCGTTGAAAGAAAACAATCACATATGTGAAAATTTAAAGAAATCACTTTATGGGATGAAACATGCACCAAGGGCTTGGTATGCGAGAATTGATAGTTACCTTCAGAGCTTGGATTTCTCCAAGAGTGCAACTAATCCCAACCTCTATTTCAAGGTAATATAAAATCATTCCCTAATTTTGGTTCTATATGTTGATGATTTGTTCCTTACTGAAGAGGAACAACTGATAGTTGAGTGTAAGAGGGAGCTCACTTCTAAATTTGAAATGAAAGACATTGGACTCATGCATTACTTCCTTGGTTTGGAGGTATGGAAAAAGTCAGATGAAATTTTCCTTTCTCAAGAAAAATATGCAGTTGATATACTGCGCAAATTCGGTATGCTAGATTGTAAATCCATCCATGGTATCTAACTTAAAGAAGTTACATAAGTCATATTCTAAATCTAACTTGGTGGACCCATCTATATACAGGAAACTCATTGGATCCTTGATGCATTTGATCCATAGAAGGCTAGATATATGCTTTGTTGTAAGCGCCTTGAGTAATTTCTTGTCTGAGTCGAGAGAGAGACATTGGATTGTTTCTAAACATGTCCCCATATATTTGAGAGGATCCATTGCATATGAAATTAGATACACTTCTAGTGGAGGACTATTACTTCATGGTTATGTTGATTCAGACTGGGCTAGGAGCTCAATGGACCAGAATAGTACTTTTGGTTACTGTATTATGTTGGATTCAACTATGATATCTTTGTCGAGCAAGAAACAGGCTCCATAGAATAAAGTACATCTAAAGAAGAGTATATAGCAACCAATAATGCAAGCAGAGAAGCAATATGGATGAGAAAGATTATGTCTGGGTTGTTTCAAGAGAGGTTAGAAACAATTGTTATACATTATGATAACCAAAGTTGTTTAAAGATCACAGAAAACCCAGTATTCCATACAGATCAAAGCATATTGAGATGAAATATCATTTCATCAGAGACATGGTCCAAAGACATACCATAAAGATGCAGTACCTTCGTACTGATGAGGAAATAATAGATATTTTGACTAAGCCTCTGTCCCTTGGAAAATTTGTATACTTCCGGGACAATCTTGGTATGGCATAAAATGTGTCCCTCACTGAGAGGGAATAGCAACATCAAAAGACATTCTCCAATGAGAGTCCTTAAGTGGCCACCCTGAAGCTAGCCAGGGATATTTTGAGAATCAACCAGTTTTGTGAGGTATTGATAAAAGCCAGGGGAATGTACAACCTCTGCGAGTCAAACCAAAATTCAGGATGAACGAGATGATATATGATCTTGTGAGTCAAGCCAAGGAAAAGGTAGAAGCCTTGTAAAGACAAAAGTCAATATGTAAGTCTAATGCAAAAGTTAGGAGGAACGTACAACCTCTATGAGCATAGACATTCTAGTGAAAAATTCAGGGGGAATGTACAACCTCTGTGAGCATAAACAAACTAGTGAAAAAGTCAGGGGGAATGTACAACTTATATGAGCCTAGTCAAGTCCTTTGAGATTTGTGCGTCAAAGAAAAATTCAAGACAAGTCTTGTGAGCTTTGTGTGTCAAAGAAAAATTCAAGACAAGGAAATGTGAAAAGCTCCCCTAGGTCTTCATGATGAGCTATGAGCATTCCTTAGGGATTGGCCACCCCTAAGTGAAATAACTCTAGTAGTTGACCATGGTTAAGGAGAACTAGATGATCACATTCCATGATCCTTATCTGCATAAGGTTACAAAACTTCATGTGATATATTGATCATGTCAACAAGTCAATGATCATGTGCAATGACTATAAATAAATGTGTGAAAATGGATGCATGAAGAATACCCTCTTTACTGAGAGGGAGTGTTGAATTTTGAGCAGCTGCAGAAGTTATTCTTTTCAGGCAGCCCTCCTAGCTTCCCTCTCTCAATATGGCCTCCAATTTTCCCTCCTCAAGATGGCCTCCAATTTTCCCTCCTCAAGATGGCCTCCAAGCATCCATCCAAGCTGCCCTCCTCAAGATGGCCTCATCCTAAACCTCCCTCCTGAATCTGCCCCCTTTCCAGGTCATCCTAGGTCAGCCCTAACCTAGTTGTCCTAACCTAAATCCTATCCTATACTAACCTAGGAGGTGGACCTAACCTAAATATACCTAACATAGACTCTATCCTATATAAAGAGAGGGAGGCACCTTCTCTTCACATCATTTTCACATTAGTTTCTATATCAGTTTTCTATATGGCACCCTCTCTTCACATCATTTTCACATCAGTTTCTATATCAGTTTTCTATATCAATTTTATATCAGATTAGTTCACTTATTCTGAGCATCAGTCAGAACTATTATGAGGGAGAAACATCGACTATTCTGAGGCAATAGTAAGGCCTATTCCAAGGAAACAACTAATCTATTCTAGCAACGTCCATCTACTCTATCCCGTAGCAGTTGATAACTCAGTTATGGGCAACATATAAGAGACTATTATATCGCAACAAATATACTCTATTTTGAAGGTGTTTTGGACAGCAACTGAAGGTGTTCTAAATAGAAACTAAAGGTTGTTCTGGACAACATATAAGGTCTTTTTCTAAGGGTGGAAAAACTCTGTTTTGGGCAGCAATCTAAGGTAGCTTTAAGGGCAGTTCTGAGATAGCCTTAAGGCCAGATTTGAGGCAGCCAACAAGAAGAAAAAATTAGTTTTGTGACAACAACTAGATGATAGAAAAATCTACAGGTAGAGGCTTAGATATATTGATGACACAGTGACAATAATAAGAACTATTGTCTTAGTGCTAGTATCTTATCACCCTCTTTCTAGAAGAGTATTGTAAGTCCATTATACTTGTTTGACTGATCAATATATCACAATAAGAAGTTTGTTGAGTTTTCTTCCCCTTAAGGGTTTCCCAGGATAAATACTTATCCTCTATGTGAATGTCTTTCTCTCAGTGATCATTATGCTTCAGTTAATGTTCTATTTAATTGTTAAAGGTTAAATAACACTACTATGAACTTTTGTTATATCTTTAATCTTGAAAATTAATATGAAAGAGACCAACTCATAGTTTATAAAGAAGTGAATAGCTTCAATGCACCCTATCCAACATTTAGTTTTAGTATTGTAGCTGATGCAAAATTAGGGTTTCTTCATAATCCCTAAGTGTGATGTTTTCCTTGTTTGAGGAGGACGTTGGAGAAGGTAACCACACCTAGGAACTCGCCCTAGGAGGGCACATCTAGTCGTTGGATCAGAATTATGAAATTTGAAGTTTGAAAAATTAGGGTTTCCTCATAAAACCCTAAGTTGGAGTTGTAGATAAAGTACCAGTTGTAGTTGCAGTTGTAGTAACAGTTGTAGTATCAGTTACAGTTGCAGTGATGGTTCCTTTGTGCCAGTTTCTTCATGCCAGTTGCAACACCAGCTGAAGTGTCAACACCAACTATAGTACCAGTTGCAGTGAAAGTTTTTGTGAAGTGTTGGGACTTATTTTTATTTTTCTAGTGCACCTTACCCTATAAAATATCCAACTACCTTCAAATTACAAGTTGAAACACCCTTGAAGTTTTGAAGGTTCGTTATTTCTTTTCGTTGCTACCAGATGGTGCCATTACCTGTCGATACTATCAGAGGTATGTATTTACATATGTTCAAACTGTATCATTATTCTAAAGGGTATTTGTAGGAGAAAGGATCTTTTGTCTAAACAACTATCGTAGATCAAGAAGGATATTATATCTAGCACATCCAGAGGAATAATACATGATCCAGGATCTTTTCATCGAAGTGACTTATAAAGAATTGTATTAAATGAGCATAAATTAAAGTGCACCATTAAAGAAGGAAAATCTCAATAATGAAGAGACATAAGCATCAAATCTGAACAAAAAAACTTGATAACTGAGTTCATCCCTTGTGGACTACGTCTTTAGGTCCTACTCTCAAATGGGTAGGCATGTTTATTAACTCAAAAAAAGAATTTGGCGAAAGACATAAGTATACATCATTGTGGAATTAGGTTGTAGAAGATTTGCTTAAATCAGAAAACAGACAACACCATTGAATTTGTGGCCGAATTAGACAAAAATGATTGTCTCCATGCCTCAATCCAACTCTGGCAGTCCCAGGCCCTTGAGAAATCTCGTCTTGGTTTCCATTCCTACTCCCTGCTTTAATTCTTTTTACTGCGTCTCGGTTTTCATGCCTAACCGCATTGTCGTGCACTCTCCTCCCTTCGTCTGTGGGCAGACTTAGATTATAAAAAAAAAGTGGGGTGGACTACACAATGTAGTCCATTGGCCCAATGATGGTGGATGCTATAGTTAAGGTGTTTGTATAGGGGGAGCTCCTGGGGTCGAGCCTGCAAACCTCCCCTTTTGGGTTATAGTTATAACATATACATATATGTGGAATGGAACTTCACCAACTTTGGGGTGTGGTTTAATTTTGTCGAAGTGTCCCATTTGGCCACCAGATATAGAGGGACTCCGCCATATTTGGCGGGTCCAATTTTTTTGATTTTTGAAATTTGATTTTTGGGCCCTCATTGGGAATTCTCCCACTACCACGTGGCAACCCATGATTGGACCACGTGGAATCCAACCATTGGGTCATGCCAACCACATGTTCAATCACCTTCCATGTCACCTACCACATCATCTGCCACATCATCCTAGCACGTCACTATACGGTCTTCCACGTGACACTTTTTCATTGCTCCACAGATTGACTCGAAAATGCCAAAAATGAGTGACATGTGATAGCCTCTGGTGCTCCCACGTCAACATGCTAATGTCAACATGACATGTGTCACCTTATGTGTGTGCCACATACACTGTATGAATGTTGACATCATCTATACTGATGTTGACGTCAACAGTATGGATGTTGACTCATCCCCTACTAATTGGGCTAGGTTGACAAAAACTTTGACCACAAATATCTTTCGATTTGTAGCTCTGTTTGATGAGATTTTTACGCCGTTGGAAATATTACGACACACTCTTCACAATGATCCCAATTTCAATTAGATTTGAGGACTTTGAATTTTTTCCCTTTCTCTGTCTGCTGAGACCATTCTGAGCTTCCTGAGTTGCTTCTGTGAATTTTGAGTTGTCCTTAGTCTTCTCTAGATCCTTTTTGGATCACACCTTCCCATTGAGAGATTGTTGGACCACCAAAAGATTTCATCAATCAACATATAAGTGAGGGAAAAGTTCCCTCACCTTGTCCTTCTCATTCCACTTTCCCTTGCTTAGATGTGTGCCCTTTAAGCCTACTCGAAGATAATAAACATCACCCCTGCGTGAAGTCCTTGTACTTTTGTCCAGGATGATATATTCCTCTAAATCATCCAAGTACTCAGGAGAAAACTCATCAACTGAAGGTATTGAAACTTCCTCATCCTGATCCATTATCATGGGAGGCTAAAAAAGTTTCAAGTTCTCCATATTTTCAACTGAGTAGATCTGCATATAAGGTGGAAGATATAGAAGAAAAGCATTGGTACCACTTTTCTCCAAAATAGTGAAGGGTCCATAATGGATGGGCCTGAGTTTCTTGCCTTCACCCTTCAATATTTCCTTGCTGATGTGAAGCCATACCTAGTCTCCAACCTGAAACTGATGATCAACCGTGTGTTTGTCATACCAAACTTTATGTTGTGCTTAAATTTTCTCCAACTATTCTTTGACTTCTTGGTGTACCTTTTGGATCCTCTGGATGAACTTGCAGGCTATGTCTTCATTTATTTCTTCAATTGAATTGGCATCTGTCCCATACATCAAGTCCAAAGGAACTTTAGGTGAATACCCAAAACATGTCTCAAAAGGAGAAAACTGAGCGGAGGAATGTAAGGCTCGGTTGTAAGCATGTTGTATGTAGGGTATATGTTCATCCCATAACTTGGGATGCTTATTGCAGTAGCCTCGAAGCAAAACTACCATTATTCAGTTAACAACCTTTGTCTGTCCATCGGTCTGTGGATGGAAAGCAATGATCCTCTTCAAATCGGTGTCCATCATTCTCCACAAGCTTGTCCAAAAATACCCAAGGAATTGAGTATCTCGATCCGAGATAATGGATGTGAGTAACCCAAAATGAGCCCAAACATACTAAAAGAAAATATTAGAAATCTTCTCAGGAGTGATCTACTTTTTACATGGCATTAAGATAGACATCTTGATGAACCTATCCAATACAACATACAAATAGTCATGACCCCTTTTTGACATTGGCAACCCCCCCTACAAAATCCATGGAGATACTTTCCCATGGATGGGATGGAATAGGTAGTGGTGAGTATAGCCCCAATTTTCTATTAGTGGGATTCCAAGCAGAACACATCACACACCCCTTTAAATATTTAGTTACAATTGATTTTATCTAAGGCCAGTAAAAAAACCTCTACAGATGAGCCATAGTTTTTCCTACCCCAAAATTGCAAGACACAAGAGAAGTGTGAGCTTCTCATATTACATGGACTGATTCACTTGTAGGAATACATAGCTTTCCAAGATGGTAGATTATTTTTCCCTGGAGACAATAGTTCTCTACCTGTGCACCATAGGTTATCTTATCATATACTTCATTAAAATATCCATCAATGGCATATTGTTCCACATAAATATCATGAGATAAAGAAGCATTCTTCACAATAATAGAAGCAACAATAGGAGGTCTAGAAATCATATTAGCTACCTGGTTACTTGTACCCTTTTTGTACTTGATTACCAAATGAAATTGTTGTAGAAAACCCATCCATTTGTAATGTCAAGGTTGTTGCAGTTTGGTTTGTGCTTGGAGATACTGTGAGGATTGATGATCTATATGTATGATTGTTTCCTTCTCTAACAAGTAGTGCTTCCATTTCTTTACACTTTGAACTAATGCATACAACTCTTTATCATATGTAGGATAGTTAACAACAACTTGGTTAAAAGTTTCAAAGTGGTAACATATAGGCTTACGATATTGCATCAATACTGCACCCATGGCATATCCATTGTCATATGTCTCGATCTCAAAGGGCTATTGAAGATTCAACAGTGCTAATACTGGTGCGGTACTGACATTTTCCTTCAAAGTGTCGAAATATTTTTGTTTCTTTCCTCCCCACTGAAAAGTGTTCTTCACATTGGTTAAGGCATGCAAAGGAGATTCTATAAAGGAGAAGTTTGAAATGAACCTCCTCCAATACCGGACTGCACCTAAGAAGCTCCATATTTCAGTTGTATTTTTGGGCTCAAGCCAATTTACAATTACATCAATCTTGGAAGGATCATTTTTTTATTTTTCTCCCCCTATAATATGACCTAAGTACACAAGTGGAGTCTTACCAAATTCACATTTGGACAATTTTACATACAATTTTTCCCTTTCCAAGGTATCCAATACTTGATTTACATGCCTTACATGTTCATCCCAAGTCTCACTAAATATAAGAATGTCATCTAAATATACAATCACAAAATCATCTAGAAATGGCATGAATACGACATTCACCACACGCATGAAAGTTGTCATAGCATTACAAAGCCCAAATGGCATAACTAACCACTCAAACAATCCTTGTTTGGTTTTAAAGGTAGTCTTCCATGCATCATGTTTTGCAACCCTAATCTAATGGTATCCATTACACAAATCCAACTTAGTGAAATAAAAAACATTCTTTAATTGATCAAGTATATCATCTATACGAGGAAGAGGGTATCAATTTTTCACCATGATTTTATTTAAGGCCCGTTAATTGACACACATTCGCCATGTGCCATCTTTATTTGGCACCATCATGATCAAAGAACCACAAGGAGATGAGTTGGTCCTGATGACCCCTTGATCCAATAAGCCTTGTACCTTCTTCTTGATCTAATTCATCTCTACAACTGACATCCTGTACATGCCCACATTAGGAAGAGGAGAATCCTGCAGAAGATGTATTTCATGTTGGATTTCCCTCTTAGGAGGTAATCCATCTGGTTCCTGGAAAATATTATCATACTTAGAAACAATATCAATTAAGTATTTCTTATGAGAAGGATCACATCCTTGGAAAGCGTCGGATGTTCCGACATCTTTCTCCCTTACGAACATGAGTACATATCTCTTATTAGTGTTTATGAGTCTCTTCATTTTTCCTGCACTAACAAGTGTTGTGTTTACCCTCATGTTGTGGTCTCTAACAATACATTCCTCTCCCACTTGAGTAAGGTGGTATTTTTTCTCAAGACGAAATAAGACTATTTTTCTATCATAAAGATAAGGAGTCCCTAACACTATGCCACATATATCAAGTGATACAACATGAAAATCCACTTTGTCAATCAACTTTGAAGCAATAGAAAATCTGACCCTACATTTCTTGGTGACATTAAGTTTTTCTTTATCACATACCCAACCAAGAGGATAAGGCTTTGGATGTGGTTTCGTTTCAAGACCCATATTTTTGAAAAGTGCTTCAAATATCAAGTTTACTTGGGAACCCGAATCAAATAATGCATCTATCTTAGTATGTTTAGATACAACTCTTATGCATCTATCTATCAAATAATTCATTCATCATCATGAGATTAATTATTGGAATTTGAACTAGCATGAAGGTAATATTTACCTTGTACTCCAACCGTTGTGATATTTCCTTCGTCTCCTGAATTGAAACCAAGATCTCGTTGCACTGTAGCAATGGTCTTTGTCTTCCCCTTTCCACTGAACTGCTTCGATCTCTTTTCTAGATGTAGTTTCCAACAATGTTCATCATCGTGACCACTTTTATTTCGATGAGTGCAAGATGGATTTCCTTCTTCTCTCTTTACAGTGGAGGTCTTCTTATCCTTCCTTTTAAACTTCTTAAATGACTTATGTGGGATTATGGAAGGTTTCTTTGTGGAATCTTCTTGAACACGCTTTCCCCTATTCTCAAGGTGAGTGGATTGCACACAAAATTTTTCAAGACTGGTGGGGTTAAACAATAGCAAAGTATGACGAATATAACTGTAAAGTGTGCTAATATACTTCATTAAAGTTTCATAAGAATCCAAGGGAATGTTTAGTGAAAGATATTTCTTCCTAAATTATTCCATGAAACTTTGTACAGTTTGACCTTTACTTTGTCTTAAAGTTTGTCATTCCATCATTGCTTTATGTAAATAACCCGATGGATAAAATTGCTTCCTTATCACTTATTTGAATTCTGACCATGAGGAAATAAGATTACCACACTTACTTATGTCCTGAAGTTTTCTATTCCACCATATGAGAGAGGTGTCTTCCAACCGAAGAGAAGCCAATTGCACTTTAACTTCCTCTTCATCAATATGTTGAACACGACAATATACTTCAACCTGTTAGATCCAATTATCTAGATTTTCAGGATTAGCCTCTCCATTAAACATAGGTAAAGCAAATTTTACATCAAGCTTTAATAATGGTTTCTTAAAAGAAGATTTATGGCTAGAATGATGAGAATGATGAGAATGCTCAGAGGAAGAAGAGCTAGAACTTGATGGTGAAGATGGAGGCTCAGAAGGGTCTCCTCCCGCGCCTTGATTTGCTGGAGAATTATCATCAACTTGTGCTTCCTTTTTTTCCCTTTCTTTTTCATCCTCTTCTCATAGTCCCCATGCATTCGTTTGACCATTTATGACATGCGATAAAAGACCATATGGAATTTTTTCTCCTATTCATCACGCTTGTCCTCTTCTGCCATTTTATTCCTTCGAGATGCACGAACAACTTCTGGATTGTAAGTCTTAAGAGTTACTTCACCCTAATTATGATTATCCCTAATAAGAATTCACACTCAACAATTCAATTCAAAGATGACTACTCTGATACCAACATGATCCAGGATCTTTTCATCGAAGTGAATTATAAATAATTGTATTAAATGAGCATAAATTAAAGTGCACCATTAAAAAAGGAAAATCTCAATAATGAAGAGACATAAGAATCAAATATGAAAACAAAAACTTGATAAAGGAGTTCATCCCTGGTGGACTACGTCTCGGTGTCCTTCTCTTAAACGGGTAGGCCTTTTTATTAACCCAACAACAGAATTTGGCAAAATACATAAGTATGACTCATTTTGGAATTAAGTTGCAGAAGCTTTGCTCAGATCAGAAAACAAACAACACCATTGAATTCGTGGCATCGAATTACCCAAAAATGACTATCTCCACACCTCAATCCGACTCTAGCACTCCTAGGCCCTTGAGAAATCTCATCTCGGTTTTCATGCCTATTCCCTGCTTTTATTCTTTGTACTTCATCTCGATTTCCGTTCCCAGCCGTATCTTTTCACGCCCTCCTTCCTCCGTCCGTGGGCAGACTCAACTTATAAATAAAAATTGGCGCAGACTACACAATGTAGTCTATTGGCCCAACGATGGCGAATGTTATAGTTAAGGCATTTATATAGGGGGAGGTCCCGGGGTCGAGCCCGCAGGCCTCCCCTTTTGGGTTATAGTTATAACATATACATATATGTGGAATGGAACCTCTCCAACTTTGGAGTGTGCTTTATATTTGTCAAAGTGTGTCGTTTGGCTACCATATCTGGCGGGGCTCCACCAGATTTGACGAACCTGCCTTTTTTATTTTTGAAATTCGGTTTTCGGGCCCTCATTGGGTATTTTCCCACTACCATGTGGCAACCCATGACTGGGCCACATGGAAGCCAACCATTGGGCCATTCCAACCACCTACACAATCATTAACCATGTCACTTTCCACATCACCATACTGTCTTCCACGTGGTTGTACGGAATGCCACATGGCACTTTTTCATTGGTCCACGCATTGACCTGAAATTGCCAAAAATGAGTGACATGTGGCAACCTCTGGTGCTACCACATCACCATGTTGATTTCATCATGACACATGTTGCCTTATCTGTGTGCCACGTACATTGTACGGATGTTGACATCATTTGTACTAATGCTGACATCAACAGTACGGATGCTGACTCATCCCCTACTGATTGGGCTAGGTTGACCAAAACTTTGATCGTGAATATCTTTCGATCCGTAAATATGAAAACAAAAACTTGATAAAGGAGTTCATCCTTGGTGGACTATGTCTCGGTGTCCTGCTCTTAAACAAGTAGGCCTTTTTATCAACTCAACAACAAAATTTGGAAAAATACATAAGTATGCCTCATTTTGGAATTAAGTTGCACAAGATTTGCTCAGATCAGAAAACAAACAACACCATTGAATTCGTGGCATCGAATTACCCAAAAATGACTGTCTCCACGCCTCAATCCGACTCTGGCACTCCTAGGCCCTTGAGAAATCTCGTCTCTGTTTTCATGCCTATTCCCTGCTTTTATTCTTTGTACTTCATCTCAGTTTCCGTTCCCAGCCGTATCTTTTCACGCCCTCCTCCCTCCATCCGTGGGCAGACTCAAATTATAAACAAAAATTGGCACAGACTACACAATGTAGTTTGTTGGCCCAACGATGGCGAATGTTATAGTTAAGGCATTTGTATAGGGGGAGGTCCCGGGGTCGAGCCCGCGGGCCTCCCTTTTTAGGTTATAGTTATAACATATACATATATGTGGAATGGAACCTCTCCAACTTTGGAGTGTGCTTTATATTTGTCAAAGTGTGTCGTTTGGCTGCCAGATCTGGCGGGGCTCCACCAGATTTGACGGACCTACCTTTTTTTATTTTTGAAATTCGGTTTTCGGGCCCTCATTGGGTATTTTCCCACTACCATGTGGCAACCCATGACTGGGCCACATGGAAGCCAACCATTGGGCCATGACAACAACCTACACAATCATTAACCACATCACTTTCCACATCACTGTACGATCTTCCACGTGGTTGTACGGAATGCCACATGGCACTTTTTCATTGGTCCACGCATTGACCTAAAAATGCCAAAAATGAGTGACATGTGGCAACCTCTGGTGCTACCACATCACCATGTTGACGTCATCATGACACATGTTGCCTTATGTGTGTGCCACGTACATTGTACGGATGTTGACATCATTTGTACTAATGTTGACATCAGCAGTACGGATGCTGACTCATCCCCTGCTGATTGGGCTAGGTTGACCAAAACTTTGACCGTGAATATCTTTCGATCTGTAACTCTGTTTGACGAGACATTTACATTGTTGGAAATCTTGCGACACTCTCCTCTCAATGATGCCAGTTTTTATGAGTTTCGAGGACTTTGATTTTTTTCCCTTTCTTTGTCTGTTGTGGCCATTTTGAGCTTCCTGAGTTGTCCTTAGTCTTCTCTGGATCCTTTTTGGATCAATGAACCCAAGGTTTGATTACTTTGATATGCCTCTACCTGTTATGGACTTATTGTAATCTTATGAATATATGGGTTGCATTTTGATCTGTTGAAGTTATCATACTAAACATTGGTCAAAATTAAAGTCAAAGTATTAGATTGATTAAAGTTGAGATTATAGAGTTTATTCCCTAACTCAGTTTTTTGTCAAGAAATCATATTATCTTAGTACATAGGATAGGTTGAAGAAAATACTTGTCATATTGAGTGAAGGAGACTCAGAAGAAAAGAAACACAATCATTCTTGAGGACAAGACTCCAGGTTCCAGGTTTGATTGATTAAATTGATAAGATTCAAATTTACACATATCAAGTTTGATAATTGTTGAACACTATAGTTGTGATAGCCATATTTGAAAAGTTTTATTATTAAATACTTGGTAGCATGTGAGCACTATTGAGATAAATGTTTATTGTAATCATTTACTAGAGATAAATAACATCTCCTCTAGGAGAAACTCCTTGGTTTGTTTCCAGGTTACCATGGAGGAATGCTTGATCACAACACTAGAAGAGCGTTTCTCTCATTCCTTATTATTGTATTTCTTACATTTTACCCTTGTTTTAGGCAATTCACAAGTGATATCTCAAAATGAGCTACTGTAACGATTCTACTCGCTATTGTTTTATTATTATTATAAAGAGTATTATTCTTGTATGTTGTTTATCCCTTGTTGTTCTTGTTTCGGGCAGGTCACGGGTGATAACCCTGGGGAAGCTATAGTGACGGTTGCATGAGCCAACATATTAGATGAGACATGGAGAAGACTATCCAAGTTGTATACATGAATGTATAAATCCATGTACCAAAGAAGATGAAGAAGAAGCTACTTTTGAGATATAGAGTATCACATATGGATATTGATTGTAAGGAGCATAAGGTTCCAAAGATGTCCGAACATTAGAATAGAACTCATAGTAGAGTTGGTCAATGGATAATGAAGGCAACTTGACAAGAAGAAAAATTCGTTTGAAGTCTAACTCAAATTTTCATATTAAGACATGGTATTCAACACCAAGTATATCCTACAGAGACTATGAAGTTTTTGTAGACTCAGAAGAAATAAAGACTTAGAGTAAATAAAGGTTCCTATGGGAAAAAGAGACATCTTCCAAGATTGACAGACATATCCCATGTGTTGAGAAGACTAAATCATAGCTTCAGAGACCTCTAGGAGACATGGAATCTCCTGAGAAGATTCCCTCATTTCAGTGACAGAGGAGGAAACCAGTTAGAAGGATTGGGATATATATTTTTCCTTGAGATCAGAAGGGAAGTTAGTGGTGACTTCCAAGATTGATCTAATAGATCAAGCATGTTGCAAATAACAATATAAATATGTACAAATCTTGATTTGTGTCCAGAGGATTCTCCCAGTAAGAGGGATAAGACTATGATGATACACTTGCTCTAGTAATAGAAGAAATAATTCCAGTTTCGTGAAGACAACCAGAACAACCATGATTATGATACAATCTGATATTCAGTGGGATCAATCCCTATATTTGAGATTTAGTTGCCTCCATGAAAGAAGAAAATATACCTTCAGTTTTAGATGAAACTGTTTCCATGATACAATAGAGGAGATACTCTCATAGTTTAGTAGCTACAGTGAAAATAGAGAAATCATTCTCAGCTTTAGAAATAGCAGCTACAGGTGTAGAGTCCCGGTTCTAGAAGGAACACTTGTAGAAAAAGTAGAGGACATACTCTCAGGCCATGAGAAAAATAGTGCTTTGCAAAAATTACATAGAACCAACACATGATTATGCAAATTCAGTTTCAACTAAGCAAGTGTACCAGGTTGGTACAATGTGATGTGAAATTTTGGTTTCAAAATACAGGACATGAAGACTCATGTATGCAAGTTAAAGCAAGATCCAAGAGATTGGTATGACAAGATTGATAGTTTTCTGATGAGCTTGGGATTTACCAAGAGTAAATATGATCCCAACCTTTACTTCAATATTGAGAATGATGGACTAGTTATATTGCTTCTATATGTGGATGAGTTATTCTTGACAGATGAAGAAAATTTCATCAAATCTTGTAAAAAGAATCTTGTCGCTGAATTTGAAATGAGGACCTAGGCTCGATGTGCTATTTCTTAGGTCTTGAAGTATGACAGAGCCTAGAAGAGATTTTCCTTATTCAAGGAAAGTATGTTGTGGAAATTATGAATAGATTCCATATGATGGACTATAGAGACATGTCCACTCCTATGGAGACAAATCTAAGTTATTGGATGATACTTTGTCAGAAATAATTGATGTTACTCTATACAGATAGATGATTGATTCGTTGATGTAACTGACGAATACTAAACCATATATATGTTTTTCTATGAACACCTTGACTGAATATCTGGTGGATCCCAGACATGTTCACCTTGTAGATGATGAGATATAGTAAGGGTACGTTGGGCTATGGCCTCTATTTTACTAGAGATTGTGACTTCAGATTGTATGGACATACTAATTCAGATTGGCATGGAAGTGATTTAGACAGAAAAAGAACTTCAGGATGTTGTTACAGTTTGGGGTCAGCCCTGACTTCCTGGAAAAGCAGGAAGAAATTTAGTATTTCTCTTAGCACGAAAGAAGTGGAGTACATTGCAACATGTTCCACTAGTTGTGAAGCCATATAACTTCGGAAGTTGTTGACAAGTCTGTTCGATCTGGAGATGGAAGCTACCATGATTTGATGTGATAACCAGAGTTGCATAAAGATGACAGAGAGCCCAATGTTCCATGATAAGACGAAGCACATAGAGATATGGTATCACTACATTTGTGACATGGTGCAGAAGGGAGCTGTAAAGCTCCAATATGTTGGCATAGATGAGCAGGTTGTAGATGTGTTGACTAAGTCTATGTCACATGTGAAGTTTGAGTACTTACGAGACAAGATTTGTTTTTTTCAAAAGGACCTCCCTCGAAAGGGGGAGTGATGCTGATGATACTATGGTATCTTGATCAAGAACAGGTAGCTCAGTTAGGATTTTATATCCTAGGGGACTTATCATCCCTGGGAATATCCCGAAGTTCAGTAAGTATGGTCTGTCAGAGTACCTATGCATGTATATGCCAACTATGGTCAGTAGTGGTAGCTGAGTTAGGATTTTATATCCTAGGGAATCTTATGATTCTTGGACAGATCCTGAAGGTCTGATAAGGATGGTATGTCAGAGTACCACATGGTAGCTTGTTAGGATTTTATATCCTAGGGAATATTATGATTCTCGGGAAGATCTCGAAGTTCTGGTAAGGACGGTCTGTTAGAGTACCACAAATGTTGTTGTTTATGCACATGACTCATTTTGTTGCCACATATAGTTGTTGATGATGTTGATATTCTAGCAACGTCTTGTTGATGTTGATGTTCTAGATTCGTGTTGTTGATGTTGATGTTCAAGCTTCATACTATTGTTGATGATGTTGTTACTCTAGCTTCGCGCTACAAATGATGATGATGTTCATTTTATACTGATGTTGATGATGAGAAGAACTTTTGATGACCTATAGATATAACCAATAGTGTTCTCGATGTTGATGATGATGTCCCCTCCTCTTGATGATGTATTGAGTCCAATCAATTGTTATTAATGTTGTCATTAGAATACCCTTATTGTTAATGGGGAGTTTTGAAATATTGTAACTTAGAAGAATATTTTACTCAAGAGAGAGTTGAATAATATTATTATATTATATTTAATTAGGCCCTATTGTGCCTTAGTAAAAGTTGGCCCTATTGTGCCTTGCTAGTTAAATGTAAATTTAGAGGGTAAGGTGACAGGTCAAATCAAACCTAATTAAAGGTTGGCCAGACGACTATCTATTAGAGAGGCCAACACCTCATTTGGACACACTCACCACACTAGCTCTACAACTACGAAGAAGTGAAAAAGTCTTGGAGGAGTAACTACTACAACTGGGGATGGCGTCTAGGAGGGTTTTGGTCTATCTCTTGGTATTTCTTGGTTAAGTGGTGTGCTGCTCTTCCTAGTGAAGGAGTAGAGGAGGATATTTTGTTCATTCTTTGGTCTGTCTATATTGAGGAAGTTTTTGTTGGGTTTTCTCCCCCATGAGGGTTTCCAAGGATAATCTATGTTTCTCTATTGTTTATGTGATTGCCGCTCTTTCATTGATCTTATTTGTGTAGCTAATGTGGTAAATGATTATAATAATAAAGAAGAATCGTAACTGCTAGCTGTATAATTAAAACTTCAATAGAAGAGACATATGATGCTAGGCCAATGGCGCTTGTCCAGTCTTTTTTGACTACTCATGATGTTGGCTGACATGTTTTTTGATTGAATACCTCACGAGAAACCCCCAAGTACTTCCCCACTTTGTGTATGGTAAACGAGGTAAACCGTTGGCCTTGATTATGGGGCCTAACCCCAAGGGAGAACAATATATTCGAACATGTGACTATCCTTTGCTAGGTATGAATTCACATCTGGCTCATAACCACTTGAGATAACCCTTGGGGCCATGTTGTTTTCTGACATGTGTTGAGTCATCCTTGACATTAGACATGTAGGATAATCGAAAATACTCATTGAAGGATGCATGAGTTGACTCAGTCAAGGAATGTGTGATTCAATTGATTCAAGGATTGTCTGTGGGGATTCAATCATAAGTTTCAACAAAACAATTGATTGAGAGTAGGTGATAGTCGATGTATTCCAATAAAGTCTTTGAATGGATCAAGCATTCCCCCTTAGTTGGAAATGGTCACTATTGCTCACTTATGTAGATGAGGGGGACCATTTCCCACTTATGTATATGAGGAAAATTTTGATCCAACACAATGGTATTGTACCACTTTCCTTTAGATGGGATTTGTCCTTCTTTACCCACTTGAAATAAGGGAATTGTTAACATCCTTGTATGACATGCTTATTGTCCAAAAATAGTGTCGATTGCAAGTGGATCTTGAACATCTAGGTGGATTTCTTCTGGATATTTAAGCTATAACTTTTTCTATTCTAGGAATGGTGGAAAATAGGGTAAAAAAAAATCCATATTGAATATTGGATGCAATCTTAGGTATGGAAAAATGCTAAGCTTAAGGTAATTTTCCCCAATTTTCTAAAGCATGTTATAAGGGCCATATCACAAAGAATTCATCTTCCTATATGGGTCACTGCACCTTTCTTTCTTCATATGTAACTAGAATTGATCCCCAATTTGGAATGAATGAGGAAAATGATGTTTGTAATGTCAAGCTTTAGCTTTTTCACTACCTCAATGCAACATCTATTTTTCTTGTTTTGAATCTCTTACACCTTATCTTTGAAATTGAGTGCCTTGTTTATTTGATTTTGTTCATGGTCTGTGTCAAAATAAATAGTCATTCGATTGACTAAGTCAATAAACTCTAAGGGATAAAATCAATAATAGACTTCAAATGGAATCTTGCCGATTGACCTATGTTGAGCTCAGTCATAAATATGTTGGATATATGGGAAAATATCATCCCATGTTCTGTGATGATTTTCATTCTGAGTATGAAGCAATTATACCACAATGTGATTTACAACTTCAGTCTATCCATATTTGTGAGGATGGAATGTTTCCGACATAAATAGTTGTGTGTTTATTTGCTACTAGAGTGTTTTCCAAAACGTGATAACAAATATCGAGTCATGATTGGTGATGATTGAAGATGGTAGACCATTGTTCTTCCAAACACACTCAAAGAAGATTTGAGTAGTTTGCTAAGAAATTGTAGTCTTCTTGTAACTAGGTGTGAGGATAGCCATTTCAAAAAATATATTAACAACTACTACAATTGCATCATGTTGGTGCTTGATGACAGGATATGTATTCAAGAAATCCATACAAATGGATTCCCCTGATCAATATAGAATAGGAAAGGGTGTATGCAAACTCTATCAAGGATTTGGTGGCTTGTTGATGGCACGAACCACACATGACTTGATATATTTGTCAACATTCAACTTGAGTGAATTCTATAGAAATACTTCTATAGTACCATAAGAGTCTTTGATACTCCAAAGTGACCTATTGTTTTGATGTAGTGTGCATCACATATAAGCTTATGCCACTACTTATCTATATGTACACAAACTTGTCCTAACTTGTAAAACAATTTGTCCTTCGAGCAGTAGTGGATTCCAATCAACTTACCCATATGGATTAGTCAATACACCGAGGAGAAATTAGTTCCATCTTCATACAATCAAGGACAAGTAATGGTATCATATTCATGCATACTTAACACTAAAAAGGGAAATTATTGGTGGTCGGCTAAGACAATCAACTGGTGCATTGGATTTTCCTTTCGAATGCTTAATCACCAACTAAAATTACTATAGGTAACTAATTCAATTGAGTTGTCCTATAGTTTGTAAATTATACTATGAAGGAGTGAACAATATAGGTTTTGTTTTATATGAATGATCATTTTTAACCTTTAAAGTGATGTCTTGATTGCTTAATTGCTTGTATAATGTCATACAATTCCCTTTCGTAAGCCAAGTACTTACAAGCAATATCACTCAATTTTTTTGAACAGAATGCTATCATGTGACCTACTTGAGTGATCACTATGCACATAGCATAATTTGAAGCATTAGTCTCAATTTCAAATGGCCAATGTAAATTAAGTAGCATGAGCAGTGGAATTATACAAGATTTTCCTTAAGCTCTTCAAAAACTTATTATTGTGTTATTTCCCATTTCAATGTTGTATTTCCACCTCCTTCAATCAATTGATTCATCAACCATGCAATGTGGTTGAATATTAACAAAAATATGCGATAAAAAATTACTAAACCAATGAAACTCCTTAGTTCATGATTGTTTCTCAAATCGGGCCAATTCTTGATGATTTGAATATTTTCTAGGTCAACTTGAATTCCTTTAGATTTGATCAAATACCTCAAGTATTGATACTCTTCATTGTAAAAAAAACACTTCTTCAACTTCATGCAAATTTTATGTTATCCAAGAGGGTTAAGCACTTGTTGAAGGTGTTGTAAATGCTCATCCCATAATCTACTAAAAGTTAGGATGTCATTTAAATAAACAAATACACATTTACCTGCAAAAATATCTAAGAAGGTCATTCATATACCTCATGAAATATTCAAGTGCATTGATGTGGCCAAAAGGCATGACTATGAATTTAAACAAGCCTCCCTTACTTTTGGAAGTAGTTTTTCATACATTTGAGGACTCTATAGAGATTTGATGACATCCTAACTTGAGGTTGAGTTTGTTAAATGATTTAGAATCTTTCAAATAATGTAGATTTTCTATTCTAGGAAGATGATATTTATTATTTACTAAGATTTTATTGAGATCCTTGTTTTTAATGCAAATGTGTCAGGTTCCATATTTCTTAAGAGCTAAGACCATTGGACTTCCACAAGGAGAGGAACTAGGTCAAATGTTCCCTTTGTGGATCAATGCTTGAATTTTTCTATGGATTTATTTATTCTCTAAAATAGAAATTTTGTAAACAAATGCATTGGGTGATGAAGAGTCATGAACAAGATCCGTGGCCCATTTTAATTCGAAATATAATGGTACTCAAGTTATATCTTTGAGTATGTCCTTGTATTATTCAAGTACTCTATCGACTTGTTTTTGTTTTCATGAGTTCTGGTTAGTGGAGACTTGACTAGTTACTATGATCTTCTCAAAACACTAAGGTTTAATCATTAACAACATGAATTTCTAAGCATGGTTGATAAGATTTTTGACTTCTTTTTCCGAAACTATAGATATTTTCGACTTAGCTCGACATTTAAAAATTCCATACCACTAATCTTTGATATTGAAAATCAGTTTTTGTGGTTTAGACTGATAATTGTCATGTATATCCCATACGTATGGTTTTCCAAATAGCACATCAACTATTGAGAGTGGTGCTATGTCACAAATTACTTCATCCTTAAAAGGCTTGATAAAGTAGACAATATTGCATTGTCAGGGGACTCTAAGTTCTTGTCCATCTTTCCTCTAATTGATGTTGTAAGGATGCATAAGTGGAGTAGTAACAAGACCCAATTTCTTCATAAGGTCTTTAGAGAAAAAGTTTTTTTGATTGAAACTGTCCACAATTAGATGTAATGGGTTGTATTTCGCCCATATCTATGTATGGAATAGTCATTCACTTTTTTCTTTATTGACCATGGTCATATTTGATCGGATTGTTGAAGTCGATGCTAATAGAGTTCATGATTTTGGATCAAATTCCATGATATCTATATCCACATTTGTTGTAGTTATATCTAAGTTGGACGTAGACGTCTTTGTTCGGAATGTCTTATAATATTGTCATTCAAATGCATCATGCCAATATGAACTATGATAGTCACACTATTTTCGTATAAGAGGTTGGATATTGCATCTTCCTTTCTTGAAGAACTTCTTCCCACCTATTTTTGCGAAATAGTTTGAGTAGATTATTTGAATTTACCAAATATTTTTGCGAAATAGTTTGAGTAGATTATTTGAATTTACCAAATTCAACAATGATGTAATCTTTTGTTTTGATAGGTTGAACAATTGGTTTGGTCAATAAACGCTATTTCAACTTCATCTTTTCCTCAATCTTGATAGTGGAATGATATGCTTATTGACTTCCTATTTATTTGTTGGGCTTCCTGTTGTTGAGTATAATAGAAAAATCAACAATGGACTTTGTTAATTATTAACTTTACCGCTGGACCTCCAATGACCCCAACCCACAATCCAGTTTAAAATGGCCCTATTTGCACATAAACAGCATCTTATTGTTGTCTTTGCTATTAAATGAATTTTAGCACCTCACGGTGAATGAATGGTTGCTTTGCTATTGAGGAGAACCTTCATGTATTTCACATCTCAGTTCACCTCACCTTTCAGTCAGTACAGACATCTCTCTCCGTTATTGTTTGCTGCCTGTTTTTATATTCATAATCTGCCCTGCTGGTTTTTTTTAATATTCATTCTCTCTTCTATTCTGCTATGCTGTTCTGATCTCACTTGCTGTTGGTGCAAACAATGGATATTGCAACCGGAAGCGCAGGCAACACCATTAGCAGCGCTATTCTTTTTCCATTCATCCAACAACTCATCCAACAGATAGACGATGTAATTCACTTGGATGACAACCGTGAGCTTACAGTTATATCGTATGAAGATCAGCAGAGGGAGGCACCGGATTCTCTGAAGAATTGTTTGTTAAGGATGCAACGTAATGTTTGAAAGGCCAGAGAGTTGATCCATCGCTCACAACGCCCGTGGCTGCAGCAGTGTATTGACTGCCTCCTTTGCAAACCCAAAGTCTCTACGCAAATCCGAGAGTGGAACACAACTATTCGTGAGCTCCATGATGAGCTTAGAACCGACTTTTCCGTGTTTTGCAGTGCTCAAAAGATTGCGTCCGCGGCACCACAACGGGCAGACGTACTACTTCAGGACGAACCTGACACCGGATTGGTCGGCTTGGAAATTAAATTTGCCCAGACACAGCTACAGAGCTGGGTTTCGGAAGCTCCGGATGTTCGCATAATTGGTGTGTACGGTATGGGTGGTGTGGGAAAAACAACATTGCTCAAAAAAGTCTACAATACCTACAAGGTTGGTAACGATTTTGATCATGTAATTTGGGTTACAGTTGCTCAATTTCCCATTCTGCAGATGCAAAATGATATTGCTTCTACAATTAATTTAGATCTGGCCAACTGTGCAAAGTTGTGTGCATATATGAAGACCAAGAAATTCTTTCTGATTTTAGACGACATGTGGGAGGCACTCTATCTGAAAGAATTGGGCGTGGAATTTGGCAAGAACAAAGGGAGCAAAGTTGTATTCACAACTCGAAATAGAGATCTGATTCGAGAAATGAATGCAAAACAGTTCATGGAAATACAAGCCCTACAAAGAGAGGAGGCCTGGGAGTTGTTTTTGAAAGTAGCTTTCGAAGACGGCCATGTTCCGGAGGGTATAGAGAATATTGCGCGACACGTGGCCGAGGAGTGTAAAGGGTTGTCATTGGCAATAAGAGTAATAGGCTCAACAATGATGGGCAACACAGCTGTAGATGAGTGGAAGCTTGCTTTAAAGCAGATGCAAAAAGTGGATTTAAATTTTCCGGTTACTTTGCGTAGATGTAGATGAGTGGAAGCTTGCTTTAAAGCAGATGTTCACGATGTCGTCCACGACATGGCAATTTATATTGGAGAGAATGAGGAGACTTGTGTATTGAGGGCAGGTCAAAGTCTTCAACATTTCCCTGACATCCCAGCTTCGGATAATTGCAGGCGAATATCGGTTATGGGCAATGATATTAAGTCCTTGCCAGCAGAATTGAGATGTCCCAATCTAGTTTCTTTACTCGTGGGAGATAATAAGGGATTGAAAGAAATTCCAGAAGCATTTTTCCTCAACCTCACCTCTTTGAGGGTATTGGATATTCATCGCATATCCATGCGATCATTGTCATCATCATTGTGGCAATTGACACGACTTGAATTGCTCTCTTTAGCTTTCAGTGAGGTTGAAGATATATCTGAAGAGATAGGTAACCTTTCATATCTTCAATTCAATTCTTGTATCTTAACTTTTGTACAAATATAAAATCGTTGCCTTCTCGAATAGGTGAACTTAGAAATCTGAAGCATCTCAATCTTCAGGGTTGTAATACAGTCCTAATCCCTGATGAGATTAGGAAGCTTCCAAAATGTGAGATTGTGGTTAAATAAATATAAATTCTGATTTGTGTCTTTTAAATGAATTTAGTAAGATTGGTTTTATTGTAATTTGTAAATGATTATTATATAATATATGTAAAAATAAAAAATATTTTTTTCCCTAATAACAATTTTTTACAACATGATTTTCACTTTGCCTTTAGGATTTTGTCTAGTTTGTATGGATTTCACTTGATTGTCCTCCCTCCACGTTTAGTATAATTTATCCATGTGAGTTTGTCATTATTAATTTATCAAATGTTGTTTACTAAACATACATAAATATCCTCAAAACTAAGTTTAAATTTTTGATATTTGAAATTCAAGATTCAATTCAGTGTAGCCTTAGTTATTTTGCCTTTCATATTACATGTCTTTCTCACTCCATTCATATTTCTAACCAATTCAAGGTAGAACATTTGATATTTGATATTCAAGATTCAATTTAGTGCAGCCTTAGTTATTTGGCCTTTCATATTGCATGCTTTTCTCACTCCATTCATATCTCTAGCCAATTCAAGGTAGGACATTTTCCACATAGTGCTTGAAATGATTTAGATTATAAAAATATTATTGAGATTAATTAAATATATTATAAAGTATAGAACTTTGAATTTAAAGAAAATTTAAAGAATTTATAGGAGCATGTATAGAAAGAAAAAGAAACATTATTTTCTCAACAAACACAAAAGTGTATAACTATCATCATTGACCAACTTCATTTTTATCCAAAACTTTTTTGAAGAATCTTCCACTTAGCTAAGAAATATTATGTGCAATTGTTGATCCCATTATTCAATTTGTCTATGATTCTAGTATATACAATACACCTAACCAACCATGCATTCGAGTCAATTCAAGACCCTCTCCCTGCCACTTATTCCCTGACCATTTGATCATTTGTTTCATCCTTAAGTTTCAATCTAATGAGTTCTATGACATACATGACCTCTATATTGATTTTTTCAAATATTGTCCCAGAGTCTTAGCAGTCAATGTGGTAGACTTATTAAACTGCATTGTGTCCCATGGGTTCCCACCATCTTGGACATCCCACATTATTCATCCAATTTGATATGTTGTGCCCAAGCAAAACATAGTGGGACAACAAAGTTAATTAAATGAGTCAATCTTTGTTATGGAAAAAACATATCAAGTTAGACTATTTAAGAAAACCAGGAAATAAACATTCAAATAGAATTGATTTGGAAGAAATGGAAAATGATACCAATCATATGAATATGTAAGCCAAGAATTGATAGTGGAGAATCAAAAGGGAAAAAAATCGACATATTGATTAATTGCTTTAGAATGCTGGTCTTCTAAGTCTGTAAGAAATACCCCGAACAAGGGTGTAATGATTGGACAAACTCAATTGCAATGTTCGAGAGAGGCAAGTCGAATTGAGAAAATCTACAGAAGTTGTTTCTACTCATGCTTAGATACATTCATACATTCTTGATGAGTTCTTGGGTGTCTTAGCCACTACATTTTAGTTACAATATAGCTATGTAACTGATTAGAAGACCTAACTACTTCTTGCCAGCTATTGATAGGAATAAGAAGATGAAGATGTTGAAATATTATAACTTCAAAGAATATTCTACCTGAGAGAGAGTTGAATAATATTATTATATTATATTTAATTAGGCCCTATTGTGCCTTAGTAAAAGTCATCCCTATTTTTCCATGACATTTAAATGTAAATTAAGAGGGTAAAGTGACAGGTCGGCCTAGACCTAATTATAGTATGGCCGGACCACTATTTATAAGAGAGGCCAATGCCTCATTTGGACACGCTCACCACACTAGCTCTGCAGCTATGAAGAAGTGCACAAGTCTTGGAGGAGTAACTATTGCAACTGGGGTGACGTCAAGGAGGTTTTTTCTCTATCTCTTGGTATTTCTTGGTTAAGTGATGCGCTACTCTTCCTAGTGAAGGAGTAAAGGAGAACATTTTGTTCAGTCTTTGGTCTATCTATATTGAGGAATTTTTTGTTGGGTTTTCTCCCACATGAGGGTTTCCCAGGATAATTTGTGTGTCTCTATTGTTTTTGTGATTTCTTCTCTTTTAGTGATCTTATTTATGCAACTAATGTGCTAAATGATTATAATAATAAAGAAGAATCGTAATTGCTAGATGTATAATTAAAACTTCAATATGCTATCAGAGAAGGACTGAAATGTTGAATTTTGAGCAGCTGTAAAAGTTATTCTTTTCAAGCATCCCTCCTAGCTGGCCTCTCTCAAGCTGGCCTCCAAGATTCCCTCCTCAAGTTGGCCTCCAAGCAGCCCTCCAAGCTTTCCTCCTCAAGCTGGCCTCTTCCTAAACCACCCTCCTGAAGTTGCTCCCTTTCCAGGTCAGCCTAGGTCATCCCTAACCTAGTTTTCCTAAGCTAAGAGGTGGCCCTAACCTAAAGCTACCTCACCTAGACTCTATCCTATATAAAGAGAGGGAGGCACCCTCTCTTCACATCAGTTTTCACATCAATTTTTACATAAGTTTCTATATCAGTTTTACATCAGGTTAGTTCATTTATTCTGAGTAGCAGTTAGAAATATTATGTGGGAGAAACATAGTCCATTCTGAGGCAACAACAAGGCCTATTCTAAGGCATCAACTAATCTATTCTAGCAACATCCATCTACTCTATTTTGTAGCAGTTGATAACTCAGTTATGGGTAGCATATAAGAGATTGTCTATAACAACAAATATACTTTGTTCTTAAGTTGTTTTGGAAAACAACTGAAGGTGTCCTGAACAACAAATAAAGGATGTTCTAGACAACATCTAAGGGCCTTTTCTAAGGGTGGAAAAAATATGTTCTAGGAAACAATATTAGGCAGCTTTAAGGGAAGTTCTAAGACAGCCTTAAGGCCAGATTTGGGGCAGCCAACAAGAAACAACAAAACAGTTTTGTGACAATAGTTAGAGGATAGAAAAAGCTACTGGTAGAGGCTCGGATATATTGAAGATACAGTGACAAATGTAAGAACTATTGTCTTAGTGCTAGTATCTTATCTCCCTCTTTCTAGAAGAGTCTTGTAAGTCCATTATACTTATTTGACTAATAAATATATCACAAGAAGAAGTTTGTTGGGTTTTCTTCAGCTTTAGGGTTTCCCAGTGTAAATACGTGTCCTCTATGTGAATGTATTTCTTTCAATGATCCAAATGCTTCATTTAATGTTGTAGTTAATTGTTAAATGTTAAAGAACACTACTCTGAATTCTTGTTATCTGTTTAATCTTGAAAATTAACATGGTATCAGAGAAACCCTGAAAGAGGGAATTTTCACAAGGAAGATGAGGCTAAGGGTAGAATAATCCAATGAATATAGAAGGATGTGTGGGTGAATATTTCAGGAGTGCTTAAACCAAGTTTAAGGTCTGTTTGAGGTGAGTTTAAGGCATGGTACATGTAGTCTATAATCTCATAGCTAAGGTGGACTTCAGGACCTTCGCTTAGACCATATTTAAGGAAAAGCTCAGTTATGTTCTAGGCCAAGCTGCAGATCCAATTTCGGCACAAGTTTTGGATCATATCTAAAGTCTGTTGTGTGAAGCTTGAGGAGAAAATTCAAGAAAAATCTCAGCTCTCATTCTAGGCAAGTATTAAGAATCTTTTAAACTATTTCCTCGTGTGTATCTAAAGAAAATTTCAGGTAGGATATTAGTCCAATTTTTAGAAGAAAAAATATAGGTAAGTACTTGATTTGGGCTTATTATGACAGAGTTTAGTAACTAGTTTTAGAGCTATGTTATGCTCTATTGTTGACTAGTTTTGAGTCCAGGGACTGTTCACGTGGTGACAAAGCAGTGATCAAAACACTTTCTTAGTGACATAAAATAAACGCTAGGCTATGTCTATAGTTTATGACAGTCTTGAAGGAGGATTGAGGCTAGGTAATTTGGACACCTATGAAAATGAAGAAAATGTAAGCCTCAAAACTTTTTGACAAGGAGACGATGGACCAACATTGCACTTACTTTGTCTCTGCAGTTTTGGACAACGAAAGAGACCCGTATTTGAGAGCACTAGGAGGCAATGAGTTACATTCAAACTCTCTGATCCAGATGGATGTCGGTGGCCTCCCACCTATTCCAACTGGCTCATTTTGGCATTTTTCGAGTTTGGTAGTTTTTTCCTAGTTTTGAGTCTCCGACTTTTGGGGCCATTTTAAGGCCCTAAACAACTTTTTTAGGGCTCTCCATAGTCAGTCTGTAGACATAGTCAGGTTTTGACGACAACATGAGTATTCCTTGGATAGAACTTGATCCAAGTGGATATTGGTGGCCACTTGCCTATTCCACTTGGACCCACACCATTGTTTCTTTTAGTTTTTTCAGTTTCCTTAATTGTGGCACCATTTACTATTTTTAGCATTTTTTCGGGTCCTAAACTTCCATAGCCATTTTGAGGCCCTAAACAATGTTTTTTGGGCATGATTGCTTCGACAAATATGAGTCTGTTTCAGACTCGATATTCGTTGTCAGTAGTGTATTCCTCAGATAGGTCTTTCTAACGATGTATCATGTGCATCAAATGGAGATAGTATGCCAAAGTTATGACCCCGACAAATTGATGTACCAATTTACCCCAACATGGCCCATATTCTGGTGTTTCATCTCTTAGGGTTAGGTTTTTGGATGTTAGGGTTTTCCATTGTTTCTCAATAATATATAGGCCTTTGAGCCTCATTGTAACACAAAGTTCAAAGTCCAGTAGCCGCCACATCTCTTCTCAGAGATAAGCTACCAATGCCCGAGCTATTTCATTTCCATTATGTTTGTAAGCATATTTCAGTCATTTGTTGTTAAATGAAGTTTTTCTTCCACTACATCTCTGCGTTTATGTGTATTTCTATATTTCATTGTGTTCCTGCATAAATCTGGATCAGTGGTATCAGAACAGTCTGCTCTTTCTTGATCCTTCTTTGCATGTCCACAACGAGGTCGGGGTATAAGGAGTTAGGGATCGATCTGGTTGAACCGTTTCCAGATCAGCCTCGCAAACCCCGATGGTCTCCCATGGGGGGAGAAAAGAAAGATGAGGGAGCAGGAGATCCTATCAAATTATTGCTCGAGGAGGCCCTCGAGAAACAAAGGAATGCGATGATGGACAACTTTGCCCAGATCCTTCAATGACTGCCCACTATCTATGTATCTACATCCAACAACCACTCTGGAGGCACCACTCCTTTTAAGGTACAACTAAACTTAGACATTCCCATATTTGAGGGCCAAATAGATGCAGATGTCATTGATAGATGGTTGAATTTATTAGAAGGATATTTCTCGGTTCATGACTTTTCTGATCAAGAAAGGATTATTTTTTTTCTCCTTAAAGTCGCCCCCCATGTCAAGGACTAGTGGGAAACCTACTAGGAGAAACAGAGCAAGGGGGAACCCTCTCTGTTCTCAGTCGCACCCACTTGGAATTCTTTCTGATACGCCATCAAGGAACAATATTATCCTGTGGGGATCTATGAGGACAAATACATACAATGGACTACGCTGCAGCAGCAAAGAGACCAAGATGTGCATGAGCTAACAAATATGTTCCACACCCTATGCACAAAGTTGGGTATCAAAGATTCAGAGAAACATTTGGTGTTAAAGTACTGGAGTTGTCTTCATAGATACATTCAGGAGGAAATGGAGTTCATCGATGTCTCCTCTCTTGGTGCGGCATACCGGTATGCTGCCAAGATTGAGTAGAAGTTCAAACAAAAGAAGTGATACTTTGGGTATGCGAATCAGAAGCAAGGGAAAGGTACCCCCAAACCGTCGAACAAAGGACCAAGCCAAGGCAGGGCAACCCAGGACAACCCGCCAAAGCCACAATCAAAGAACAACATCATGAAGCCAAAAAATGACATGAAGAAGTGGTGTGAGTTCCATAAGAGCTCCACTCACAACACAAGTGAGTGTCATGCCAAGTAGTCACTGGTAGCCAAGTTGAAGGATTCTGAATTGGATGCAAGATTCGAATCTAAATCAGAACCCGACAAGGGGAAAGATAAAGGGAAGAGGATTATTGATGTCGAGCCTGATGCCACCATTGCCACCACGAAGTAGAAGAAGGAACCAGAAGATCTAGAGGAGGCGGAATGCCTCTTCCATTCCCCGATGTGGGTAAAGGGTTCCCCGTTGTAGTTCATTGTCGACAGCGGGAGCCAGAAGAACCTCATCTCATTAGAGGTCGTGAAACGACTGGGTTTGTTGACCACAACACACCCACAACCATACACCATTGGGTGGATGCACCAAGGACATGACCTCCACATAAGCCAACAATGTCGCCTTCCCTACAGCATCAAGCCCTTCACGAATGAGGTATTATGTGACATTTCTCCTCTTGATGTTTCCGATGTATTATTAGGCCAACCATACTTGTGGAAGTGACATGTTGTGTAAGAGTTCAGGCCCCGTGCTGTTATTATTACTTTGGGAAATAAGATGTATAGGATACCAAAAATAGCACTGCCTACAACCATCTCTTTGGTTACTACAAAACAATGCAGTAAGCTCATTGCCAAAACCAGGAAATTTGTTTTCTTGATTATCTGCCCTCATGGAAAGAAGAATATTGTGGCCACGACCCCTAGACAGGGCCCCTCTGCATGATAGAAACATATGGATAAGGTCGTGGACGAGTACCAGGACATCTTCACCTCCCCCGCAGGGGTGCCTCTACACTGTCAGGTGAAGAACCCCATCGATCTGACCCTAGGTGCACCACTACCCAATGGACCAATCTATTGACGCTCTGTTATGAAGAATGACAAAATCAAGAGGCAGATTCAAGATATATTGTAGAAAGGTCACATACGGCCTAGTTCATCGCCTTGTGGGAGCCCGATCATGCTGGTGCAGAAGAAGGATGGGACTTGGAGACTTTGCATTGACTATCGGGCACTGAACAAGATCACTGTTCGGAATAGGTACCCGATCCCATGGATTGATGACCTTCTGGACCAACTCAAGTGGGCGAAATACTTCAGCAAGATCGACTTGAAGTCTAGGTATCACCAAGTACCTATTGAACCCTCTGATGTGTGGAAGACTACCTTCAAATCCAAGGAGGGCCTTTTCGAATGGCTGGTCATGCCTTTCGGGTTGACGAATTCCCCTACAACCTTCATGAGACTAATGGATGACATCTTGCGGCCATTCACCAACTCATTTGTAGTGGTGTACTTGGATGAAATTATGATCTTTAGCCAAACTTGGAAAGAGAACCTCCACCACATCCAACAAGTCCTCCAAACACTGTGGAAACACAAGTTGTGTGCCAATTTGGAGAAGTGCACTTTTGGTATGACCCAGGTTCAGTATCTGGGATACATTATTGAAGAGCAGGGGGTGCATGTAAATCCAGCCAAGATCCAAGTCATTCGGGATAGGCTAGCCCCAACCACCCTAACAGAGCTCCGCATCTTTTTGGGTCTTGCCATTTTCTATCGCAGGTTTGTGTTGGGACTCTCTCATATCACTTTGCCCTTGAGTCAAGTCACCAAGGGAGGAGAGAAAAAAAAATTCTTTTGTCCTGAATATCAATAGAAGGCGTTCGATGATTTCAAGCGTCGCCTCTGCTTTTCACCAGTGCTCACATTTTCAGACTTGCAACAACCATTTGAGATTGAGACAGATGCCTCCGACTATGCTATTGGGGTAGTCCTTACTCAATAGGGGCATACAATGGCATATCACAGTGAGACACTTTTCGACACAGTCTGAAAGTAACCCACTTATGACAAAGATGTAGTGTACCCTTCACTACCCAGGTTTCCCAACCCTTCAGTTTACCATTCCTTACATGGAATTATAAGCAAATGCATTTAACACAATTAAACACACTTAAAACTCAGAGTAAAATATATGGGTACT
>SNQJ01S0012729.1:63768-83482 GCA_010110895.2 Picea sitchensis | reverse complement strand
AATTTTTTTTTGAATAATCTTCCTCCTAGCTAAGAAACATTGTGTGTAATCTTTGATCCCTTTATTTGGTTTTCCTATTATTCTAGTTTATATAATGCACCTAACTAACCATGCATTCGAGACAATTCGAGACAATTCGAGACAATTCGAGACAATTCGAGACCCTCTCCCTACAACATCTTCCTTGACTATTTGATCCTTTGTACCATTCTTGAGCTTCAATCTAATGAGTCCTATGAAATATATAACCTATACATTGAATTTTTCAAACCTTATCCTGAAGTCTTACTAGTTCATGTGGTAGACTTATTAAACTACATCATGTCCCATGGCTTCCCACAATCTTGGATATCTCAAACCATTCTTCCAATTTGATATGTTGTACCCAAGTGACACACAAGGGGGAAAACATAATCAATCGAATGAGTCAATCTTTGTTATGGTGGAAACATATAAAGTTAAACTATTTAAGAAAACTGAGAAATAAACATTCAAATAGAATCGATGAAAAACAATGAACAATAATACCAATCACATTAATATGTAAGAGCATAATTGATTGTAGAGTACCAAAAGAGAAAAAATTCATTGTATTGATTAGTCACTTCATAATGTTGGTCTTCTAAGTCTGTAAGCAATACCTCAAATAGGGGTGTAATGATTAGATAGACTCAATTGCAATTATTGAGAGAGGCAGGAGGAATTGAGATAATTTGGAGAACCCCTTTATACTAATGTTTACATACATTAATACATTATTGAAGAGTACTTGGGTGTCTTACCTACTAAAAATTAGTTAGAATAAAGTTGGATAACTTATTAGAAGACCTAATTACTTCTTGCTAGTTATTAACCAAAAGAAGAAGATGATGAGAAAATAGATACCAAGTCAATGGTGCTTTCCTGGTGTTTTTCTACTATTCATGATGTTGTTAGACATGTGATAAGTCATCCTTTTCATTAGAACTGTAGGGTAATTGACAATCCTTATCAAAGGTGAATTAGTTGACTCAGTCGAGGAATCTGTGAATCAACTCAGTCAGAGATCAACTATTAGTAGTCGACTATAAGTTTCAACCAAAGAGTTGAGTGAGAATAGGTAACAATCGATGGGTGTCAATTGAGTACTGGAATGGATCAAACCTTCCCCCTTAGTAGGAAACAGTCCCCATTTCCCAATTAAATAGATGAGGAAGCTTGTGTGCCAAATCAATGGTATTTTACCACTTTCCTTGTGAAGGGGGATGTCCTAATTTAGCCACCTAAAATAAGGAAATTGTTAGCATCCTTGCATGGTGTTCTTACTATCGGACAATGATGTCGATTGCAAGTGGTTCCTGGACATCTAGGTAGATGTGTTCTTGATATTTAGGCTATAACTCAGTCTATTCTAGCAAGCGTGGAAAATAGGGTTGAAGAAAATCCACATTGAATACTACATGTAAACATAGGTATGGAAGAATGCTAAGCTTAAAGACATGTTCTCCAATTTTTCTCAAGTATGGTATACAGGTCATATTGTAAAGGATTCATCTTCATATACAATCCATGCAACCTTTCTTTCTTTATATGTAACCATACTTTATCCCAATTTGGAATGAATGATGAATATGACGCTTGTATTATCAATCTTTAGTGTCTCACTATCTTTATGCAACATCTCTTATGCTTGTTTTTTAGTCTCACAAGCCCTCTTTTTGAACATGAGTTCCTTGTCAAATTCCTTTTGTTCATGGCTTGTGTCAAAATAAATAGTCAGTCAACTAGATAAGTCGATAGGTGGTGAAGAGTAAAATCCATAATAAACTTTAAATATAACCTTTCCAATTGAATTGTGTTGATCTCTATCATAGCTATGTTGGATATATGGAAAAATCTCATCCCATGTTCTATGATTCTTGTGATTGTACATATGAATAAATTGTACCACCATTCAATTCCCACTTTAGTTTGTCCATATGTGTAAGGATGGAATGTTTTTGACATAGATAATTGTGTGTCAACTTATTGATAGAGTGTTTTACAAAAGACACTAACAAAATATGGAGTCATGAATAGTGATGATTAAATTCAATAAACCATAGTTCTTCCAATCATGCTTAAAGAAGATTTGATTAGTTTGCTTAGAAATTGTAATTTTCTTGTAACTAGGTGTTAATATAGTCATTTAAAAAAATCAATTGACCATTGCTAGGATTTCATCATGTTGGTTCTTGGCGAGAGGTTATCTAATCAAGAAATCAATGCAAATGGATTCCCATGGTTGATCTAGAATAGGAAAGGGTGTATACAAACCCTCTTGGCAGTTTAGTGGCTTGGTGATGTCATAAAGCACACATGACTTGATGTATATATTGACATCCAACTTGAGTGAAGTCCAACAGAAATACTTTTGTAGTAACATAAGAGTATTTGATACTCAAAAGTGACCTACTATTTTTTTGTAGTGTGCATCACAAATAAGATTATGTTGGTACTCACCTAGAGGTACACAAAATTATCTTAGCTTGTAAAACAAGTTGTCCTTCAAGTGGTAGTGGATTTCAATTTGAATGACATATCTAGAGTTGTTGATAATCGAGAAGAAATTAGTTTTATCTTCATATAGTTGAGGAAAAGTAATCGTTTCATATCCATTCATACTTAACATTGCCATAAGGGAAATTATCAGTGGTAGGCTAAGACAATCAATTGGTGTGTTCACTTTGCCTTTCCAATGTGATGTAAGAGCATTAGCTCCCAAGAAAAAGTGTTCATGTTTGGTCAGACTCTAAGGTTATGTGGTGCAGGCGCAAGCTACCTCCTCCGACAACTCCTCACCCGCTCACAGGACCTTCTTTCCTCTTGGCCCGAAGAACGTCAACGCTCTTCTATTCCCCTATCGAGAAATATCTACCCACAGATTCCTTCGCGCGACTTCCCTTTCCTTAGTTGTCGAGAAATCAGAACTCGCAGCTTCGCGAGCTCACTGTTGATCACTATACTTTTGAGTCCCCGAGACCCGATGTGTCAGTCAACTGCTGACTTCTTTCTCCACTGTCGAAACTTTGCTCTATCGCGTCTTCGCAACTCGTGACACCAAACACTTGAGTTTCCAACCTCCAACACGCGATGCGCTGAAACGCCGATGTCGCGATCTCTCTCCCTCGTGACTTCGCTACTCGCGAGCTCGAACGACTTCCACTTCGATTCTCAAGGTCCGAGACGCCGATACTCGCAATATCGTTGCCTCATGACTTCGCTACTCGCGAGGTTAGTTAAATTCCCCGTTGACTCCCGATACCTGAGACACCGAACCTTCGATGGTTTATGCCACCTGTTCTCCACTATCTCCTATGGCCCACACTACTTACATAGCTGTCGGGCTATCGCGTCTCGCAATATCCCGACTTCCATTGCATAGATTTTTGGAGTCTCACCTCACGAGCTCCCGATATGCTGATCCACGAGTAGAACCAACGCTCCTTGTGATCCCGATCAACGGCTCCTGCCTGCTCGCCACTTCGCCACTCGCGACGTCGAAAGGCTTCCCTCTATAAATCCCGATGTCTGAGTCCCTGATATGGGCGATCTCATGACACGTGTCCGCTCCCAACGAACGGCTCAGATCCCTTCGTCACTTCGCCACCCGTGAAGTCTATGCACTCACCACTGTGAGTCCCCAATACCAATATCCCGATATGAACTTTTTGGGACTTTCGTCATACTTACGAGGACTTAACCCTCGATCTTCTTTCGACAGACCTAACAGCTGTCAGCAATCCTCAGCGAGGTCCAATGGCTCAGAACCTCTTCGGCTCTGCGTGCTCCTCCACTGCTCCCTGGACGTGAAATCTTCAACGGTCCAGATCTTCTTGGATTACTCTGACGGTAGCTATAATCCTCCCGAGCTTCAACGCTTTTCTTCCAACACTTGGAAGAGTTTCAATTTCTCAAAGGCCTCAACCTTTGTCTACTTCCTTCTCTATGAACTCCTGAACCTTGAGCTTCGCTACGTGTATAAAACCGCTAACTCCTCCTGTGTTCTTATTCTCGAATCCCCAAGGGATTCTTTTAACTTCTGCGCCTAGACAGGGTCTTCATGCACCCTCCAATACTGTCTCTTATGAGCTCCAGCAAACACTCATACCCCTAAGGGACTTTATCTTTTCTTCCCCCACAGATGGAGAAGTATAATGCCTTCCGGTCTATCTTTCACTCAAGCAGTTCTCTACTGAGTCTATTTGGGTGTTCAGCAACCCAGTGAAGATCCTTCAGTGGACTCTTCTTTCAGCTCCAGAACTCAAAGAGTTCTTTCCTTCTTCCTGTGCCTATCTGCGCACTTACTCGACGCCCTCCTCACGGAGTATATTCTCCATAGAATGTTCAACAGTTCTGTCTCCTTCCTGTGTACCCTTATGCACCCGCTCGATGCTCTCTTGGCAGAGCCTTCCAGAATCCTCAGTGATTCTGTCTCTCCCTCCAAACTCTCAACATAGTTCCTCCTCCAGCACCTCGTGCTTACACTCAATGCCCACCTGACAGAGCTCTACAGAATTCACAGCAAAATTTTGTCTGCAACTGTGTCTTCTCCCACACAGCCTTGCCTCCAAGGTATTCAACAACCTTGAGGTCTTCTCMTGAGTTGATGACTCCAGTTCCTATGCCGCAACACATCTTTATCTGACTCCTTAGAGTTCAGAAGTGCACTCATGCACTGGTATTCAGAGTCCGCAGCACTCTGTCACGCCCTTCTGGCATGAAACCTCAAAGACACTTATCCCTGAAATCAAACAGACTCCCTGCAAATGCCTAACATACATACATTCACAACATATAAAAGAACAACCACAGACATCCACATAACACAAAATGACGTGCAGGAAAAACTGCTTATGATTATATTAAGATGGAAAATGCCCGTATTTACAAAGTGTTCTTGAGCTCTCTCTGGCTCTCCTCATCTCAATCCTCACTAACTCCAAAATGAGATATCAAATCTCTTTTTACACTGAGGGCTCAATTGAGCGCTTCCCTCCAGGATTTCACCTACTCTAATAAATTACATTGAATGGGTTGTCTAGTCTAGAATCGGATCTAGACCTCATCCATACAAACATTAATGCCAATCCTATCTAAGGCCTGCATAAAGCATGGCTTTCCTGGATCAACAGCCTAAGCACATTTAATTTACACTTATTTCGAATTTAAATGAGGTTGCGCCCTTCTCTTTCAGCGTTTGAAATTCACGCGCACTGATGACTGGCTGGCTGGCTGCTGACGTGGAGTGATGCTCCTGCATCATACTCCTCAGCTGCAAAATCATGAGCTCCTACTCATGAGCTTCCCTTATGAGCTGTTGGAATCCTCCTAGATCCCAAATAAGTCTTTGGAGCTTTCCATCTGCTCCATTTTGTTGCTGCTGCTGCTCTACTGTTTCTTTTCTGCCCAACCCTTCCTCGCTGACAGTCTCTGCTGACCCCAACATCAGCCTTCTGATTTCTTGGATCGTTGCATCCAGCTGCTCCAGTGGTTGGTCCTTCTCGTGCAGTCTCCTCAGCTACAAAACTTTTTGGTAATTTGGCAAATCACCATGATCTCCCATGCTTCCTTCATCAGTTTCCAACTTTACCTGTTGGATGTGCACGCCCTGCAGTTTTACCCTCTCTTCCAGGGCTTCTATCTGTTCCCACAGATCAGCCAAACATATGCTGTCTAGGTCTTCCTCTTCCGCTCCTGCTGCAAACTCCCACGTTGCAGTCTCTTTAGCTGCAAACTCCCACGTTGCAGTCTCTTCAGCTGCAAACTCCCATGTTGCAGTCTCTTCAGCTTCATTGCTGAATGCGTTGAGCCATTCCTCGGAATGCTCATTCTCTCCTTCCATTTCTTCCCTTGTTGTCAGCTTCAATGCTACAGCTCTTTCAGCTTCCTGGTTGAAATCGTTGAGACATTCCTCCGTATGTTCATTCTTCCCTTCATTCGCTTCTGCTTGTGCTTGGGCAGTCTCAAACACCTGCTCCAATTCTTTTTCTTCCCTGACAGTCATTGTCAGCTGTGACTGTTCTTCTGCTATTGCTGCACCTGCAACACAAATTTTTGCCTCCTCCTGGGCAAATGGTAGGAATACTCCAATTCCCCCAATCATCATAAGGTTCCTCAAATTGTCTTCTTCTATCAGCTGCTCCTGCTGATCTATTTCCATCCCTGAGTTTATGAGGCTCTCAGATAGTCTCATCTATTCTGTCAGCTCCTCAGGCTAATCAAAACTCACCTGCTCATCCCTGCCCACCTGGCAATATGGGATGCTTCTGCTGCCCTCCTGGCAGTTTTGGAGATCAACCGATCCCATCTTCATCAACACTCCTTGCTGAATTGAACTCTCCATGAGACCTTCAAATGGTCTCACCTGCTCATCTCTTCCCACCTAGTAGTCCAAGATGCTTCCGCTGCCCTCCTGGCAGTCTTTGAGATCCCGCAGCGATCTCCTTTCATTACCCAACTAGAAATGTGAACTTCCCTCACTGTCTCCCTGACAGTCCATGAGATCTTCAGCTGATCTCAACTCGTGGCCCTCCTGGAAATCTGGAATTTCCTCTTCTCTACCCACCTAGTAGTGCTTGAGATCATCAGACGATCCCAATTCATTATCTGCACCGAGAATTTCTCCAATTTCTAGTTTGCATACCTGAACCATTTCCTTATCTTGGCGCATCCGCAGTTCTATCTTTTCTATTTCTGCTCTTATATTAGCGAGCTCTCTATCCGTCTCAGCTGCGCTCATCAACTCTTCCCTCCTTTTTTCAGCATGTCTATGGCCTTCAGTATCCATCTTGTTGTCTTTGTTTTCCCTCCTGGCAAATCTACTGCTGTCACTCCGCACTAAGAGCTCTACTAGCTTCATCTTCCTACAGCCTCCTGACTGTCTCCTCGATTGTTGCCTACCTGCAAACAATCTTCTTATAGAGACTTCCAACGCTCTATCTTCTTCCGCCTCCTCTGTCTTCAATATACAAACAGATTCCTGCTCTGATACCACTTGGTGCAGTAAGTATCAGAGTGCTTTCTTTTCTCCTCGCTCCCTCTTGCCTGAAATATACAGACAAGAATCTGAGCTCTGATACCACTTGGTGCAGTAAGTATCAGAGTGCTTTCTCTTCTCCTCGCTCCCTCTTTCCCGAAATATATAGACAAGAATTTAAGCTCTGATACCACTCTGGTGCAGGCACGAGCTACCTCCTCCGACAACTCCTCGCCCGCTCATAGGACCTTCTTTCCTCTTGGCCCGAAGAACGTCAATGCTCTTCTATTCCCCTATCGGGAAATATCTACCCACAGATTCCTTCATGTGGCTTCCCTTTGCTCAGTTGTCGAGAAACCGGAACTCGCAGCTTCGCGAGCTCACTTTTGATCACCGTACTTTCGAGTCCCCGAGACCCGATGTGTCAGTCAACTGGTGACTTCTTTCTCCACTGTCGGGACTTCGCTCTATCGGGTCTTCGCAACTCGCGACACCAAACACTTGAGTTTCCAACCTCCGACACATGATGCACCAAAACGCCGATGTTGTGATCTCGCTCCCTCGCGACTTCGCTACTCGCGAGCTCGAACGACTTCCACTTCGATTCCCAAGGCCCAAGACGCCGATACTCGCAATATCGCTGCCTCGCGACTTTGCTACTCGTGAGGTTAATTAAATTCCCCGTTGACTCGCGATACCCGAGACACCGAACCTTCGATGGTTTATACCACCTGTTCTCCACTATCTGCTATGGCCCACACTACTTACGTAGCTGTCGGGCTATCGCATCTCATAATATCGTGACTTCTATTGCATAGATTTTTGGAGTCTCGCCTCACGAGCTCCTGATATGCCGACCCACGAGTAGAACCAACACTCCTCGTGATCCCGATCAATAGCTCCTGCCTACTCGCCACATCACTGCTCGCGACGTCGAAAGGCTTCCCTCTATAACTCCCGATGTCTGAGTCCCAGATATGGGCGATCTCATGACACGTGTCTGCTCCCAACGAACGGCTCATATCCCTGTCAGCAATCCTGAGTGAGGTCTAATGGCTCAGAACCTCTTCGACTCTGCGTGCTCCTCCACCACTCCCTGAACGTGAAATATTAAACGGTCCAGATCTTCTTGGCTTACTCTGACGGTAGCTATACTCCTCCCGAGCTTCAACGCTTTTCTTCCAACACTTGGAAGAGTTTCAATTTCTCAAAGGCCTCAACCTTTGTCTGCTTCCTTCTCTGCAAACTCCCGAACCTTGAGCTTCGCTACGCGTATAAAACCGCTAACTCCTCCTGTGTTCTTATTCTCAAATCCCCAAGGGATTCTTTTAACTTCTGCACCTCGGCAGGGTCTTCATGCACCCTCCAATGCTGTCTCTTCTGAGCTCCAGCAAACACTCAGACCCCTAAGGGACTTTAGCTTTTCTTCCCCCACAGATGGAGAAGTATAATGCCTTCCGGTCTATCTTTCACTCAAGCAGTGCTCTACTGAGTCTATCTGGGTGTTCAACAACCCATTGAAGATCCTTCAGTGGACTCTTCTTTCAGCTCCAGAACTCATAGAGTTCTTTCCTTCTTCTCGTGCCTATCTGTGCACTTACTCGACGCCCTCCTGATGGAGTATCTTCTCCACAGAACATTCATTAGTTCTGTCTCCTTCCTGTGTACCCTTATGCACTTGCTCGATGCCCTCTTGGCAGAGCCTTCCAGAATCCTTAGTGATTCTGTCTCTCCCTCCAAACTCTCAACAGAGTTCCTCCTCTATCACCTCGTGCTTACGCTCAATGCCCACCTGGCAGAGCTCTACAAAATTCACAGCAGAATTTTGTCTGCAACTGTGTCTTCTCCCACACATCCTTGCCTCCAAGGTATTCAACAACCTTGAGGTCTTCTCCTGAGTTGATGACTCCAGTTCTTGTGCCGCAACATGTCTTTATCTGACTCCTCAGAGTTCAGAAGTGCACTCATGCACTGGTATTCAGAGTCCGCAGCACTCTGTCACGCCCTTCTGGCATGAAACCTCAAAGACACTTATCCCTGAAATCAAATAGACTCCCTGCAAATGCCTAACATACATACATTCACAGCATATAAAAGAACAACCACAGACATCCACATAACATAGAATGACGTGCAGGAAAAACTGCTTCTGATTATATTAAGATGGCAAATGCCCGTATTTACAAAGTGTTCTTGAGCTCTCTCTGGCTCTCCTCATATCAATCCTCACTAACTCCAAAATGAGATATCAAATCTCTTTTTACACTGAGGGCTCAATCGAGCGCTTCCCTCCAGGATTTCACCTACTCTAATAAATTACATTGAATGGGCTATCTAGTTCAGAATCGGATCTAGACCTCAGCCATACAAACATTAATGCCAATCCTATCTAAGGCCTACATAAAGCACGGCTTTCCTGCCTCAACAGCCTAAGCACATTTAATTTACATTTATTTCAAATTTAAATTTACATTAATTTAATTTAATTTCAAATTTGAAATGCACGCACATCGATGGCTGGCTGGCTAGCTGCTGACGTGGAGCGATGCTCCTACATAATTATGACATCAGCCCAAGGAGGGTCAATTGTAAAGACATTGTGAAATCTCTTGTAAAAGTGTTCAATTAGCAAGCATGAATAGGGATAGAAGATCCTAATTTGGTTAGGTGTCAATATAAATTGATTCATGAAATACATCCCTAGTCTAGTGGGATGAGTCGAGAGTAAATCTGAGAGTAGATCCCATGTAAACAGTAACTAGCTTGAGGAGTCATGGATTTAGATATCTTTGTAATTCTATTATTAGAAACAGTTACATTAGTTTAGGAGTTGGTTGCAAAATGTTAGGAGTCAATAGTTAATGAAATTTGAGTTCAGTTAGATAAAAAAAAAAATACTCTCGAATAGGGAATGAGAGGTACTACCTAGTAGGAACTGAGTGAGAGTGTTAGAGCTCTCGATAATGTCTGTACAATCATTTTATTTTAATGAAAAATGGTTTTTCATGATACCGTGTGTTGGTTCTCTTACCTTATGTGTATGGTATGATTGAATGATGTTGGTGAATTGGAAATAACTCTATAGGAAAACACTCTTGTGCATGCAGACCTAACAAAGAAGAGACTGGGAAGAATTATGAATGCATGATTCTAATCTTAAGGTTAAATAGATGGGTAGAATTTATGTACACAAAATTCCAACCATTGATGGAACTTGAAGGGTTCCAGTCCCTGTAGAAGCCATTTAAGGTTTAAGAAGACTCTGCAAATTAGAGTGTCTTTGTATGTATGGATGCATGAGAGTATTGAAGTTATGCAAATTTTGTGTTGGGATTAAAGAAAATGTGGGCACAATGCCATGTGTAAGCTGGCTCGAGACATTGCTCCATGAACAAAGTATGGGCTCTGAGTATGAATAATGGAGGGAGAGTATGAGTTTAGAATCGAATTGTGGTATGTAAATTGTGGCATGAGTTGTTGAGGTCACGAATTTAAGACAGAGTATGTACATGAGGGTTCTTGCATAAAGGGATTGCAGAGATAATGAATCGAGTGTGCAGAGAGATGAACTAATAGGTGAAGTATTGAAAATCGATAGTGATGTTTGCACAGAGAAAATATAGACAAGGTTTTGTATGTGGTTTTATTGCCCATATGAGAACGAAGAGTTTGTTGATAGAAATCTTATGGTTCTTGAGTGTTTTGGTAGTAAATCAAGCAGTGAAGGGTTGGTCAACGAATCGAGTTGGAGGTCAAGAGTGCACGTATACTCCTATGGGAATTTTCTATTGCAATAGGAGTTAGATCATGGGATGAGGTCCTATGTGTCAAATGATGAGGAGCCAAGGTATATGAAGTAAGTATTTTATGGATTTTTGATATGATGGTGATCATATTGCTCGATTGTATGGTATAAGACAAGATCTAGTGTTAAACATTTAATGTCAGTGTGATAAAGCACAAACATAGGCTGAGGTTTTATAGTGAAAGAGCGCTGAGAAAAGAAGCTCTTGTTAAGGGTTTCATATTTTTTCGATAGCCCTAGGTCATGATATCTACTTGTATGCATTGAGCAACGAGTGCTGAGAAAAGGTATGCTAAGCCCTTATGTTTATGGTGTTGTATTATTGCAAGAGCCTTTGAAGAAATGGTTCTTATGCTCTTATGTAAAGGGAGTATAATGAGCATCAATGCTAATGAGTATCAGAGACTAAGCATAAAGGAGAGATTAGGTCAGACACACGTGGGAGAAGAGTCTAGAGTGACTAAACAAGCCTTAGTTTAACCTTGAAGTGTGTGTAGGTAATCAGACACACTATGAATATCCTGAGGTAAGACAAGCTTCGAAGAAGGGCTTTTCATCAATTGGTATCAGAGCAGGAATAAAGAACAATAAAGTGTTTTTTGTGAAGGAAGAAGACATACTTGTTGAAATCTGTAAAGAATAAGAGATAGCATGCAAGAAGTAATAGCAGGAGTGAAGASATCTCAACAAAAGAAAATCACAGCCCTAAGAGCAGTGATAAAAGAAGCCAGTGAGGGTTTCTAGGAGGAAGAAGTGTTGCCTGGACCTAATGTTTCAACTGAGGGTTGAAGTACAAGAGGACARTCATGTTCTCAAGAGTAGATGATTTTTGAGTGTAGCTCATAGAGGGTGAAAGAACTCAAGAATATGATTATTGAAAGTCATAGCAGAGGTTCAGGAGGCAGCCATAAAGTGAAAAAGGAAGATGCCAAGACAAATGGCACATGGAGGTAGATGAGTGATGAAGAATATGAGAGGGAGAAGGATGAGATAGAATTTTGTCTAGGAGTAATGATGGATATTTTACAGAAGGATGAGGAAGACCAAAGATGTGGTTTCCTCATGAGAAGAAATATGAAGTGGCATAGGCTATAGAAGAATAGGAAAGAACAACTGGTGAATGCTCGGTGGGAGGATGAGGTACTCAGGGAAAATGAGTATCAAGAAGGAGACTTGACGACTGAAACTTCAAGTGAGTCCAAGAGGTCTCAATGGTTTAAATCTGATATTTTGTGTATGTTTGCAGGTGAAGCATATAAAGAAGGACAAATTGCTAAGATTGTCACAAAGAGTGAAGGAGAAGGACATAATCTGAAATCTATTTTGGAGGAATATGGGACAATTGAGTCTCATGTGCATGCACACACACAGTTGAGAGAACGTGTTTCTTTTTGGCATGAAGCAAGAGTTGAAAGCAAGGAAATATTGGTCTATGATGATGACCAAGAACAAATTGAAGAAGCCGAGGAGAAAGGCAATGAAGACTTTCTGAGTCCTACAGAAGACTTGGGACAACAAGAGGAAGATTTGATGACTAAATCATCAAATGAGACCATTGGGTCTTGTGATTTTAAAATTGACAATTTGAATGTGCTTGTAGGTTATGCAAATGACAAGCTACCTTTTGGAGTTGTCTTGAGTGAAATTGGAGGTTGTTGAGTAAGGTATGATGAAGAATGCCTTCTTGATGAAGACAAAGATAAGTTGTTGCAATAGAAGGTACTCATAGATTCCTTATGTAATGAGGGCAACATCTCCAATGGATGTGAGACATATATGTCTCATTTGAGGGAACTTGTTCTTTATGAGGACAAGGAGAAATTGGCATTCTTAAATGGCCAAAGGAAGACTGATGAAATAGAGAAATAGAATTTTGTTTTGATGAAAAGTGAAGAGACATTGTCACAAAGAAATTTTCTTAGTGTCAAGGAAGAAGGAGGACATGTTGAAGATTATGAACAACATTATGATGAAGTGTTGGATAGATGTCAAAGAGAGATTGAATTGTTGGAACACTTGTTGGAAGAGCATGAGTATAAAAGTGAGATTACAGTCAGAAGTAAGGAAATGTCTCGGACTTTAGGGAAGACAAGACCATGTGAAAACTTTAAAATGAATAGTGTGTTTGTTGACATAGAAGACAAGGAGAAGGGTCAGTTTAGAGTTGCAATCAATGAGTCAAAGTATAGTTTGCTTCTTGCAAATGAAATGGAGACTCAGGGACAACAACCAAGCATCAAAGGGGGGTATGTTTTTGAAGATATCAAAGATGGAGAGGTGGAAAAAGGAAGCAATCAACAGATTGAAGATGTAGAATTAGAGCAGAAAGAAGATCTCCTGCAACTTAGTGTTGTTGAGATGAAAGGAGGAAACAAATTTGAGAATTATGAAGATGACAACGATAGGGATATTGTAGAACAATGGAGAATGTTTTTTAATGCCTCAAGCATATTTTGGAATATGTATAGTAATGGAAGTTGGGATGAGGATGTTCATATCCTTATGGGTGGAGTAGAAATGTAGTTACAAGAGCATAAAGATCACATGAGATTTCAGTAGAAACAGTTCAAGCTGGACAGAGAAGTAGATGAGCTATTTAAGCTCAGGCAAATTTCTAAAAGGAACTATAGTAGAGTGAAGGAGATGGTTAAATGTGAAATTGGATTAACAATGAGAGGTTTTAAAGGTAAGTTAAGCAGAGTGTTACAAAATAAAGTATGGAATCCTAAAAGATTGCAGTTGAAGAATGATGGAGTTGATGTAGCTGACAGACAACAACAAACTAGAGTTTGGGATCCAGGAAAGATGAAGATTGAGGACACATGATCAGGTGATCATGTCTTATTTCTACTTTGGGAGTCTGGTTTAGGAGAATTAGCTCCCAAGACAAAGTGTTCATGTTTGGTCAGACTCTAAGGTTATGACATCAGCCCAAGGAGGGTAAATTGTAAATACATTGTGAAATCTCTTGTAAAAGTGTTCAATCAGCAAGAAAGCATAGGGATAGAAGATCCTTATTTGGTTAGGTGTCAATATAAATTGATTCATGAAATACATCTCTAGTCTAGTGGGATGAGTCGAGAGTAAATCTGGGAGTAGATCTCGTGTAAATAGTAATTAGTTTGAGGAGTCATGGATTTAGATAGCTTTGTAATTCTATTATTATAAACAGTTGCATCAGTTTAGGAGTTGGTTGCACAATGTTAGGAGTCAACAGTTAATGAACTTTGAATTCAATTAGATTAAAAAAAAGACTCTCAAATAGGGTAGGAGAGGTACTAACCAGTAGGAACTCAGTGAGAGTGTTAGAGCTCTCGATGGTGTATGTACAATCATTTTATTTTAATAAGAAAATGGTTTTTCGTGATACTGTGTGTTGGTTCTCTTACCTTCTGTGTATAGTATGATTGAATGGTGTTGGTGAATTGGAAATAGCTCTGTATGAAGACACACTTGTGCATGTAGACCTGACAAAGAAGAGACTGGGCAGAATTATGACTGCATGACTCCAGTCTTAAGGTTAAATAGATAGGTAGAATTTATGTACATGAAATTCCAGCCATTGATGGAACTTGAAGGGTTCTAGTCCTTGCAGAAGCCATTTAAGGTTTAATAAGACTCTACAAATTAGAGTGTCTGTGTATGTATGGATGCACGAGTGTATTGAAGCTATGCAGATGTTGTGTTGAGATTAAAGAAAACGTGGGAACGATGCCATGTGTAAGTTGGCTCGAGACATTGCTCCATGAACAGAGTATGGGCTTTGAGTATGAAGATTGGAGGCAAAGTATGATTTTAGAATCGAATTGTGGTATGTAAATTGTGGCACATGTTGTCGAGGTTGCGAATTGAAGATAGAGTATGTACATGAGGGTTCTTGTGTAGAGGGATTGCAGAGATAATGAATCAAGTGTGCAGAGAGACGAACTTATAGGTGAAGTATTGAAAATTGATAGTGATGTTTGCGCAGAAAAAATATAGACAAGTTTTTTTATGCATTGAGCAACGAGCACTGAGAAAAGGTAGGTTAAGACCTTATGTTTATGGTGTTTTAGTATTGCAAGAACCTTTGAAGAAATGGTTCTTATGTGCTTAGGTAAAGGGAGTATAATGAGCATCAATGCTAACGAGTATCAAAGACTAAGCATAAAGGAGAGCTTAGGTCAGACACATGTGGGAGAAGAGTCTAGAGTGACTAAACAAGCCTTAGTTTAACCTTGAAGTGTGTGTAGGTAATCAGGCACACTATGAATATTCTGGGGTAAGACAGGCTTCAGAGAAGGACCTGTCATCAGAATGCTTAATTACGAACTAAAATTTTGTTAGAAAACTAGTTTACTTGAGTTGTCATGTAGTTTGTAACTTAGACCCTGAAGGAGTGCACTATAGAGGTTTTTGGTTTGTATGAATGACCATTTATTTTCCATGTAAGTAATGTCTTCATTATTTAAGTTCTTGTACAATGGTATACTATTCTGTTTCATAAGTTGAGTACTTATCATGAACAATATTACTAATTTTTTTGAATAAAATTTCATTAGGTGATCTTCTTGAGTGATCATTGTGCACACAATATAATCTCAAGATTTGGTGTAACGTCTCCCAACTCTACTGAGGAACATTACCATGCAGAATACACACAATTTTTATTTTTTTGATAACTAATCTTGTAGCTTACCAGCTACAAGAATACACATAGATTCAACTATTTTCTGATACCATTAATTTAAAATCATATACAACATGTTAAACTGACATGAATTCAATTAATTAATCCCATACAAAACAACATATAAACCATTCACATACACATAGAAAAAACACAACAATTTAGTTCATAAACTAACATAGAACAACAATGTTATGGAAAAAATCTCACATGTGGATAGTAAGATCACCCTAGGATCTACCTATTGATCCTAGATATACAACGAGGTTAGAATTCTAATGGTTTCCCTAGATATAAATAAATAATTCCTTTTTATGCCAAGAGGGGAGAGAGTGGCATACTTTACTTCTGAAGGTTGTCCTCGTATATCCTGGTTGTTGCAGATCTTGAGTTCCATCTCTTGTTCTCTCAACTTGGTCCCTGCACAAAAGAAACAAACAAACACCAATATACTTCATATCATAGTGTTAGAAATCGCTAATCTAATTAGGATCTAAGTTGATCTATTCATTACAAGATTAGATCTAAACATTTGTAAATCAGATACAAACATATTTAGGGGAAAACCAATGATCTATTAGTGGAAATGAAAGAAAGATGTCAAGGCTATCATACCTTTGGTGTATATGGATTCCCCTTTTCTCCTTTCTCTTTTATCCTCCTCGACACTTCAACAAATCTAGGAAAATTAGATACAAAAATATTTAGGGGAAAACCAATTATCTATTAGTGGAAATGAAAGAAACAAATTAAGGCTATTGTACCTTTGGTGTAGATGGATTCCTCTTTTCTCCTTTCTCTTTGATCCTCCTCATCTCTTCAACCAATCTAGGAAACATGACTGCAACTGATGTAGATGGAGAAGCTCCTTTGTATTTGGAAAACATAACTCCATGAATGATTCTTCATCCCCATGCTCAATAATTTTCTTCTTTATATAGATCCTTGGAAGAGGATTGAGATAGTTTCTAGATCTTTTGGAGACTAATGGATACTCAAAGTATGTGAGTTCCAAGGCTCATGCCACGAAGGACCAACTCATCCCTCACTTTCCTCTTCTAAACTCAATGAATCTAGAAGCTTGCATAGGTTGTCGTTGGTTGCACTATATATGACCAGTGAATAGTCACTTGTTGTCCCATGTATGACCCGCAATGACCCTAAAAGATGACCTAAATCCTAAGCTAGAGATGAGTCTTGTCTTTCATCTTCTACTGTATTTCGTTGTAGCCCTATAGGGTGGATATTAAGGCTAGAAAAAATAGATAAACCCTTATCTATTAAAACAGTTTTGAAACCAGTTGCTTGAGATGGACGTTCCACCCAAACATAGACTTTCTGTTCCAAATATCAACATAAAGTTACCCCCAAGTTGGGGCTATAAATCCACAAAATAGGTTGTCTCTCATTATCCACTCATAGCTCAGATAATCTAACAACCCACTAGCATTCTCCTACAACTATCTTGAATTTCCTCCAACTCTCTTCCTCTAGACCTGCCCAACCCAAAGAATGTACCCCTTCACTACTCTTATTCCATTGAGTGTCACATTCATTTATCATGGTATCTTTGGAATAGGTAACCAATACTCTCACTAATGTGAAGAACTCACTACTAGGAAAACTACCAGTAAAACAACAACAATCACTTGTTGTTACAGTGCAACTCACATAGGAGTCCACTCTTCAGGCCTAACAAAATGGTTCTTTTGCAAGACTTACAATTTGCTTCTTCATTCTTCATCTCCAAAAATGAGTTAGAAATCTTCCTCCATGGTTTCTCTAGCTTCAATGCTCTTCTTCCTTGTTCTCTTCTTTTTATGTTCATGCACAAACATGACTGTATAATTCTACCCACTTGGCCATATAAATTTTCTCCATGTTGCTTGCTTTCTTGAATTACACTCTTCCCCAAGATTATTGTACTTCATCCTCATGCCCCTAATAACTATAGGATGTGAATCCTCACACCCACCCTCTTACATACATTTAATGATTGTCTTTGGGAACACTCAATAGAAAAATTGAAGGTTCACTCAAAAAATTAAAATTGGGAAAAATATTGGGAATTAAACTCATGGATAAAAACCCCTTTTTGGACCCCTCCTCTCTTGTGTATTAATCAACCCCCATCTCTATCCATGTTCCCCCAACAACTGGCATCACATTTTATTTATTAAAATTCAGAAATACAATTTGCATATTACATCACTTGGCCATAGCCACATTCATATCTACATTAAGAATTAATTAAACCTGGGATTATAGTAGAGAAATTACATTCCCCCTCCCCTAAAATTGTGCATTGTCCTTGGTGCACAACACTATGTCGATAGAAATGCACAAATTTACATCATAATTTACTAAGAAATACAATTATTCAATTTTTATACAACTCCAACAATAGTTTCATACATAATCTCCTATTAATCTCAACCCACCGATCGAAGGAATGCACCCCCTTCACTTCTCTTAGTCCATCGAGTTGTACCATTAGTTTATTAGTGCCCCCAATGTAGGTCTACTAGGACTCTGTTGGCAGCAATAATATAATTTCTATTTTTACAAGCTGCCTACACAGGGTCTCTAAATTTGCACTACTCATTATGAGCAACGACAGTTATCACTTGTCGCTTTTTACATACCTGCCTTTCGATTTTTGTTTTCATGACTGTAAGCATGAAAACTCACAGATGGAATTCACACTTGATTTCGACTTTTGATCAAAGGATTAATGTTCATATGGTCTATTGTTGAATTGTCGTATTTCTCTATGAACATGGTTGTTTTCCTTGTTATAACTCCTTGGTCCTAAACGTGTCTTGGTTACATAAGTAAAAAACCTCCAACTCATCAATATTCGATTAATAGTAATGGGGTTTGATTCATAAGTTTTTTTTTTTTTTTTTTTTTAACACAATGTTTATTTGAAATGTTTACCTTGTAATCAAGTCATGAGTATGTGCGCTCTATGGTATACAAGCACTTACATTCTTACACTACACATATCCCAAAGTTTCATATGAGGTACAACATGGTATTATTGCTTTGAATGACCTCAGGCCTCATGATCTCTTTCCCACACATGGTGATTAACGCTCCTGCCTACCATTTCGAACTGTCTTTGCATTGCATTGAGGAAACTCGGGACTATGGCTCTGTGTTTTTTCGATCAAACCCTACCTCTGATTTCTGTGTTGATTCCCTGTTGTTACCCATGGCTCCTGTGGTAAGGATTGAGCCCAATGGCATCCAGACCTTGTTATCGTTTGACAACGCCAAAGATGACTTAGAAAGGAACAATTGGCGTGTGTTTATTGAAAAGTTTGAGGGTTTCAATCTAAGAGTTGCTCAAGAATTCGCGTTGACATTTGATGGTTGCAGAGTAAAAATAGAAGATGTGAAGCTTGAGGTAAATGAATATTTTATAAGCCAAGCTACCAGTTTACCAACTGTGGGGAAAAAGTGGTTCAAGAATGCAAAGGTTGAAGAGGTCCCCTGGTCATTGTTGTTCACCTCAAGAAAAATTACTAGCTACGATTGAGGTATGTCTGTATCGTCTCTAAAACCTAGGTGGCATGATATGTTAGCTATTGTGAAACAATTTATGACATGTGAAGGGAGATTTGGGTTGTTTTTCTTGTATCACCTATGATTTCTTATGAGCTTCATCTATTTCCTGATGAACATGCCCTATTTCCTCCTTAGAAGTTTGTACAAGATGGGAAAGCGGTTTAAAAGGTAGAAGTCGGATTCTAGTTTATTCCATCATGGTTTAATCAAAATTATCGTGGTACATCAGTTGCGATTAAACAATGATTACTGGGATTCTTTTGTGTTGGGAAATGGTTTCGGTAATAATGAGTTGGGACAGGTTGAAAAACCTGTCATCACAGAAACCCTTGTGAAACCTATCATCTCTCCTCCTTCACTGATGCCCTGTGATCCTATATCTAATTTGGAACCCTCGACCTACCCTGATTCTACCCAACCCGACACTCAACCGAATTTGTATCCTAAGGGTTGTGTCAAGACTGTTAAAAAATCCACAGGGAAAAAGTTTAAAGGAAACATCGATGTCAATTATAAGAGTAAAAGGGCTTCTCTTTGGGTTTCATGGTGTGCTTGAAACAAACCCAAGCCCTGTGCAGACAAAAACACAATTGTGGTAAGTGAGGATTCGGATTCGTAAATTGAAAGGTTCTTGGTCGAAGAGTATCCATATTCATATGGACTTTGCCCT
>SNQJ01S0012729.1:23780-63758 GCA_010110895.2 Picea sitchensis | reverse complement strand
GATGGAGAAGCTCCTTTGTATTTGGAAAACATAACTCCATGAATGATTCTTCATCCCCATGCTCAATAATTTTCTTCTTTATATAGATCCTTGGAAGAGGATTGAGATAGTTTCTAGATCTTTTGGAGACTAATGGATACTCAAAGTATGTGAGTTCCAAGGCTCATGCCACGAAGGACCAACTCATCCCTCACTTTCCTCTTCTAAACTCAATGAATCTAGAAGCTTGCATAGGTTGTCGTTGGTTGCACTATATATGACCAGTGAATAGTCACTTGTTGTCCCATGTATGACCCGCAATGACCCTAAAAGATGACCTAAATCCTAAGCTAGAGATGAGTCTTGTCTTTCATCTTCTACTGTATTTCGTTGTAGCCCTATAGGGTGGATATTAAGGCTAGAAAAAATAGATAAACCCTTATCTATTAAAACAGTTTTGAAACCAGTTGCTTGAGATGGACGTTCCACCCAAACATAGACTTTCTGTTCCAAATATCAACATAAAGTTACCCCCAAGTTGGGGCTATAAATCCACAAAATAGGTTGTCTCTCATTATCCACTCATAGCTCAGATAATCTAACAACCCACTAGCATTCTCCTACAACTATCTTGAATTTCCTCCAACTCTCTTCCTCTAGACCTGCCCAACCCAAAGAATGTACCCCTTCACTACTCTTATTCCATTGAGTGTCACATTCATTTATCATGGTATCTTTGGAATAGGTAACCAATACTCTCACTAATGTGAAGAACTCACTACTAGGAAAACTACCAGTAAAACAACAACAATCACTTGTTGTTACAGTGCAACTCACATAGGAGTCCACTCTTCAGGCCTAACAAAATGGTTCTTTTGCAAGACTTACAATTTGCTTCTTCATTCTTCATCTCCAAAAATGAGTTAGAAATCTTCCTCCATGGTTTCTCTAGCTTCAATGCTCTTCTTCCTTGTTCTCTTCTTTTTATGTTCATGCACAAACATGACTGTATAATTCTACCCACTTGGCCATATAAATTTTCTCCATGTTGCTTGCTTTCTTGAATTACACTCTTCCCCAAGATTATTGTACTTCATCCTCATGCCCCTAATAACTATAGGATGTGAATCCTCACACCCACCCTCTTACATACATTTAATGATTGTCTTTGGGAACACTCAATAGAAAAATTGAAGGTTCACTCAAAAAATTAAAATTGGGAAAAATATTGGGAATTAAACTCATGGATAAAAACCCCTTTTTGGACCCCTCCTCTCTTGTGTATTAATCAACCCCCATCTCTATCCATGTTCCCCCAACAACTGGCATCACATTTTATTTATTAAAATTCAGAAATACAATTTGCATATTACATCACTTGGCCATAGCCACATTCATATCTACATTAAGAATTAATTAAACCTGGGATTATAGTAGAGAAATTACATTCCCCCTCCCCTAAAATTGTGCATTGTCCTTGGTGCACAACACTATGTCGATAGAAATGCACAAATTTACATCATAATTTACTAAGAAATACAATTATTCAATTTTTATACAACTCCAACAATAGTTTCATACATAATCTCCTATTAATCTCAACCCACCGATCGAAGGAATGCACCCCCTTCACTTCTCTTAGTCCATCGAGTTGTACCATTAGTTTATTAGTGCCCCCAATGTAGGTCTACTAGGACTCTGTTGGCAGCAATAATATAATTTCTATTTTTACAAGCTGCCTACACAGGGTCTCTAAATTTGCACTACTCATTATGAGCAACGACAGTTATCACTTGTCGCTTTTTACATACCTGCCTTTCGATTTTTGTTTTCATGACTGTAAGCATGAAAACTCACAGATGGAATTCACACTTGATTTCGACTTTTGATCAAAGGATTAATGTTCATATGGTCTATTGTTGAATTGTCGTATTTCTCTATGAACATGGTTGTTTTCCTTGTTATAACTCCTTGGTCCTAAACGTGTCTTGGTTACATAAGTAAAAAACCTCCAACTCATCAATATTCGATTAATAGTAATGGGGTTTGATTCATAAGTTTTTTTTTTTTTTTTTTTTTAACACAATGTTTATTTGAAATGTTTACCTTGTAATCAAGTCATGAGTATGTGCGCTCTATGGTATACAAGCACTTACATTCTTACACTACACATATCCCAAAGTTTCATATGAGGTACAACATGGTATTATTGCTTTGAATGACCTCAGGCCTCATGATCTCTTTCCCACACATGGTGATTAACGCTCCTGCCTACCATTTCGAACTGTCTTTGCATTGCATTGAGGAAACTCGGGACTATGGCTCTGTGTTTTTTCGATCAAACCCTACCTCTGATTTCTGTGTTGATTCCCTGTTGTTACCCATGGCTCCTGTGGTAAGGATTGAGCCCAATGGCATCCAGACCTTGTTATCGTTTGACAACGCCAAAGATGACTTAGAAAGGAACAATTGGCGTGTGTTTATTGAAAAGTTTGAGGGTTTCAATCTAAGAGTTGCTCAAGAATTCGCGTTGACATTTGATGGTTGCAGAGTAAAAATAGAAGATGTGAAGCTTGAGGTAAATGAATATTTTATAAGCCAAGCTACCAGTTTACCAACTGTGGGGAAAAAGTGGTTCAAGAATGCAAAGGTTGAAGAGGTCCCCTGGTCATTGTTGTTCACCTCAAGAAAAATTACTAGCTACGATTGAGGTATGTCTGTATCGTCTCTAAAACCTAGGTGGCATGATATGTTAGCTATTGTGAAACAATTTATGACATGTGAAGGGAGATTTGGGTTGTTTTTCTTGTATCACCTATGATTTCTTATGAGCTTCATCTATTTCCTGATGAACATGCCCTATTTCCTCCTTAGAAGTTTGTACAAGATGGGAAAGCGGTTTAAAAGGTAGAAGTCGGATTCTAGTTTATTCCATCATGGTTTAATCAAAATTATCGTGGTACATCAGTTGCGATTAAACAATGATTACTGGGATTCTTTTGTGTTGGGAAATGGTTTCGGTAATAATGAGTTGGGACAGGTTGAAAAACCTGTCATCACAGAAACCCTTGTGAAACCTATCATCTCTCCTCCTTCACTGATGCCCTGTGATCCTATATCTAATTTGGAACCCTCGACCTACCCTGATTCTACCCAACCCGACACTCAACCGAATTTGTATCCTAAGGGTTGTGTCAAGACTGTTAAAAAATCCACAGGGAAAAAGTTTAAAGGAAACATCGATGTCAATTATAAGAGTAAAAGGGCTTCTCTTTGGGTTTCATGGTGTGCTTGAAACAAACCCAAGCCCTGTGCAGACAAAAACACAATTGTGGTAAGTGAGGATTCGGATTCGTAAATTGAAAGGTTCTTGGTCGAAGAGTATCCATATTCATATGGACTTTGCCCTGACAGACCCTACGATTATGTCACCAACCTACCACCGTGTCTAAAGGAAAATCCTCTATTTCCTGGCATCAAACTTAGTGATGAACCTACAGGTCAAATGGATGATTCCCCACCTGTTAATACTATCAGTGTCGATACATAGTCTATACAACTACACGGTAATGAATGTTGATCCTGGATCGATAGGTATTACAAGGATGTGCCTTTACTACAGTCTCGGCTTAAATCTTTGGAAGACCAGGTGGATTCGTTAACGAAGGAGAATAGAAAACTCCAATCCATATCTCAAACCAAAGAAAAAAACCAAAAAACCATAGGGTCTGTGGTTTTTAAGAACATGGAAGCAACGACTGCAATAGAAAATTCAAAGATTGCTTGATTAGTTTGAATCCCTTCATTTGAGGTATGATCCTTTTAAAACTTTAGTATGATTCTGTATTTCTCAATTTAGCATACACGATTTGTTTCCATAGATTACTTTTTAGTTTGTTTTGATTGATTGAATAAAATATGATTATAGTTATAATTATAACTAGCTACAGAATCGTGAGATTCTGTAGCTAGTTAGAAAATTTTGAATTACTTGTTTTGATAACTAAAAATACATCTGAAATCTTTTATTTTTATTTGTTTTCAGGAACCTATGATTTCTAAGGAGATTTGAAGCATTGTTGGCATCTCTCAGCCATATTGTCTTTATGTTTTTAGCAAATAGATTAGGCTGTTACTTTTGATATCAAGTAAAATCTGGGAGGTTGCATCCCCCACATTTTTTGGAATAGATTAGATGTTATCAACAGGAAACATTTTGTTCCTGGAACCTATATAAGTATGTTATTTTGTAAACTTGAAATCATCTCTGCCTGGGGAAAAAACTAGGGATTTATGATTTACAGACTTGAATAGAATATGATATTTGCATAGCTTTAGCTTCTCTATAGTGTGTTTTTATTCAAGTTATGATTATTTCGATTTGTAGTTAGATTGTGATTGCTTTAGCTATCGTGGTTTATTGTAGATTGATATAATAAAATTTATATGATATCCATGTTTTATGTCCCATATTTAACATACAGTAATTATTCTGTTCAAACTTAATATTAAGAGATTCATCTTCTTCATTCGTTGAACATTTATACATAAGTTTTCACAGCAGGATTTATCTCAATGTGGCCACTTGTGAAATTATAAGATTATTGTTACTATATCTCTCATATGTTCTATCATTCAGATTAAATCATTACTGCTTCACGTTTATGAGAAGCACTTGTGGGATCTGTTGCAGGTTTGCCTCATCAGACAACGAGATTGGATGTTGTACACAAGATGAATATTGGATGCGATTACATGTCAGTTTGTTAGTTTTATTTCATTAGTTTAATTAATACAGAAAATTCCTGCAGTCTAAACATATTCTATTGTTTGTTATCTCTGTTTTCAATTAGATAGTTTGTTATTCCATTTCTTGTTCACAAACATTATAAGAAAATAAATCAAAAAGATTGAATGATAGCTTTGCTATTGTTTAATAAATTAATCCATATTCGATTTTCGCAGATTTAGATTAAAATTTGCATTTTGTAAATGTTATATATATATATATATATTAGAAATAAAGTCATTTGTATATATTATACATATAATAAGTAGGCTTATGTTATAAATATTAGTTAGTAAACTGTGAATATATATTAGATCTGTATATAGTTTTCAGCGAGTGTTATTCATCAAGTTATTTATCTTCTTTAGTTTTGTTTTTTCACTTTCTTAGGACTTAGATCGGCCAAAAGAGCTGCTAAACTCATCGGAGTGGATTAATCCAAATGGCTTGGGTTAAATAGACAACCTCGGACTGGATTCACTCCTCTAGTTGACGAGTGGTCAATTTTTCCCATCAACAAATGGCGCTAGAAGGAGGGCCTGAAAACTGTTAATGGCACAAGGAGGTCGTAAGATTCCTCCACCACCTACCCTCTCACCTATAGTGACTAGAAGTCATTCAGACGACAACATTGTCACTCAAAAAACAACCACATCAAACAACGATCTACGGATCACGGTTGAACCAGTAGCTCCAAATCCTACGTGTGGCGACATACAAGAGATTGTTCGCCAATCTCTCATAAGAATGAACAGATCCTTAGCTCATATAAGGCAACCGAAATGACCTCTGAACCAACCACTAGACTTATCTGATATCAAAGAACAACTTGGAGGCACTTACCTTACTTTAAACCCTACAGGTCCAATCCTCACTCCTGCAGCAGGAGGATCTGATATACCACCATCACCACCTCCTTCATCTCCTTCTTCTTCTGGATAATAATCCTCTGATGAAGGAAGTTCCTCATCCTAGCCTTTGACACCACCCACACCTATGGCCAACCAGAACAATCCTGCCAGACCCTGGCTCGACCAAGATGCAGTGGCCATACCTAGGCCTCAACATCCTTTACCAAAACACCCGGACAAATGGCTCCCTAAATTTGACCTAGACTCCAAACAGATCGTTGAAGATCACATCAAAAAGTTTATGTTAGCCATTAGACTCCATAGTGTCGAGCACGAAGACGTAGTCTATAGATTGTTTTCCTACACCTTTGAGGGAAATTCCTGTACCTGGTATTTTGCCCAACAGCCCCACACCATTGTGTCATGGGAGAAATTTGAATCTTGTTTCCTTGAGAAGTTCGGAGATGACAAGTCTCCTAAAGTTCTAGTCATGGATATTTCTAGTTTAAGAATGAACCCTAAAGAAAAGATCAAAGACTTTAATCAAAGGTTCTTGAAACTAAAGAATCGAATCCCTACGGATTCGATGCCTGCTGAGAATCTTATTATAGCATATTATATGAAAGCCTTACATCAAAGAATATCCATTTGGGTAAAGAGATATAATAAATCCACGTTGCTAGAAGCCTTTGAAGAGGCCAATCAGATCGAGAAAGACATCCTCATCTTAAAATACACTACTATCAACAAGACAAAGACTAGTTCATTGTATAAAAAGAAAATCAAAATCCTCCCTAGACCTTCCCAAAACAAAGCTCTACCTGAAAGCTCAGATTTAGAAAACTTACAGAAAGTCATTCAAAAACTGTCCAACCAAGTTATAGATTTGAAAAGGATTGCTGAAGAAGCTTCTTCGAGCAAAGGGCCTTACAAACCCCCTTTTAGGAAGCCTTTTCCCACCAACTGATCTAATTCAAATACTGAAGGCCTAAATCTAGAAAGCTTGCAATTTTCTATTCAAATGATTCTAGAAGCACATGATAACTTGATTCCTTCTAAGATTCCTGAAGAAGTAGCTGAACAAGAGACAATAGAAGAAGATGAATCCTCTCTAAACATTTTTGGACATTTTTCGGATAGTATTTTTCAAGCTAATTTTGAAACAGTGCATCCTTACAATACTAGGAGCAAGACAACAAATAAGCCTTCTTCTAAAATCATTACGACTTTGCCTCCAAAACAGTCTAAATCAACTGAGACTAAACAAAATTCAGTAAACCCAAGCTTAGATTATGATTTGGTCAAAGATTTAAAAAATCTTAGGGCTAACATTTCTGTGTATGAATTATTAAAATTTCCTTTTCTTCTACAAAAGATCTTACAAAATATTGTAGAGAACAACAAAAATGGAAATCCGAGCAGTAACAAAGGTGTTCAGAACAACCCCAAATTTCCTCAGAAGGCCTCCACCAAAACTACTTCTGATCCTCTCGATAAAAGAGACCTTCCTGTAAATAATGTAACAAATGTAGATAAATCAGTTTTAGAGGCCGCAAGTAAAAAGAAACAAGCTTCCACTATTAGAACTCGCAGAAATGTCCCTCCATTTTTGTTAACTTTTGAAATTTTCAATAGGAATGTGCATAACTGCATGGTATATTCAGGAGCGTCATCTAACGCAATGCCTTGGTCTGTTTGTTAAAAGATTAATGCCAAAGTTCAATCATCCACTTTGAAGATTATCCAGCATGATCGAACTAGTGTTAAAGTGATAGGCGAATTAAGAAATGTGCTTATAAGATTGTCGTCTAACCCTAAAGTTCATCAAGTGATTGATATTATTGTTGTATATATACCAGAAGTTTATGGTCTATTTTTAAGCAGAGACTGGTCAGAACAGCTACACGGCTATTTTGCGATGGACTGGTCTCACTTGTGGTTGCCCGAGAATGGAAAGCCCAACAGAATCAAGGTAAATTGTGAATGTTATATCAAGTTCATGGTGACTGATTTAAATGATCCCAATGAACCATTCACTCCTTCTGGCGATTCACCTGGAATAAAAGGGATGGATACTTTTTTCGGTAATTTCATGGACGAAACTTCCACTATCACTAACCCGGAACAACAGTCTGAAATTTCAACATATACATAGCCAACAGTTTCTTCGTAGTGGACACATGCAACCGACAAAAATCAAATATGGTCCCTTTACTTTGATGGGTCAAAATCCAAGGAAGGAGTTGGTGCAGGCTGCATAATCATCGATCTAGTAGGTAACAAGGCCCTGATTGCTTGCAGGTTAGAATTCGAATGTACGAACAACACGGCCCAATACGAGGCACTCCTGTAAGGCCTCAAAAAAGCGTTAGATATGAACATTCAAAATTTGACTATCTTTGGTGATTCGGAAATCGTGGTTAGACAGGTAAAAAATTATATTCACTATTTATCTCTGCACCTTAAAAGCTACCAAACCGAGGTATGGAATNATAAATTCGATTCCTAGATTGAATAATTCGGAAGTTGATTTGTTAGCTAACGTAGCTTCAAAAAAATTTCCTACAAAAGGCTTATCTCCGAATGCATTCTCCGTCGAACTGTTGTTCAGACCATCCATCCCAGACAACATCATGAATTGGAGAGTCTTCGATGACGATCAACAGATTATAAGTTTTTTGCATATGGAAGAAACTTTCCAGGGCACGGTGATCGACGAAGGTACCCATGATGAAAATCTTCACGGCTTTATGGTAATACCAGATCCAAGATCTCCATAATCTTCATCAGACATGGTAAACTCTATCCCAAAATCTATAGTTAGATTAGAAATTTTTTATGATCTTCACGACAAGTTCAGAAAATCAGTGAACTGTAAAACTAATAGTTCCTCTTTGATGTATGAAAAGGTAAATTTAGGAACTAAAGACAACCCACAGTGCATTAATTTAGGGGTAGGGTGTTTTGAACAAGAAAAAGTAGCATTTATTAATTTGTTTAAGTGTTAAGCCCTAATATTGGCTCATTACCCCTTAATTGGGGCATATTATATTAGTAATGTTATTTTATTTATGTCGGCTTTAGGCCATTAGTTGTAATTATACCTCCTAGTCTCCTACATATACCAAGGAGACATTTTCATTTTGAATCATCTTGTACTTGAACATTTAAGTGGGTTAAAAGGAGGTTTCCCCCTCGAAGAGGCTTATTATCTAAAATTATCTCTTTTCAAGGCGTTGAGTACTTTTTCTGAGGTTTTTCTATGCTATATTGATATTTGGTTCTTAACATTAAGGAATTCAAAGATTTTTTTGCTTGGACGTACGCTGACCTAAAAACCTTTGATCCTAACATCATACAACACATTATTCCTATGAAACCCCAAACCCAACCTTTTCAACAAAAGTTAAGGAAAATGCACCCAAAACTCGAACCTACTATCAAGAAGGAATTAAACAAACTCATGAACTCTAAGATAATCTTCCCCGTTAGGCACACACAATGGGTCTCTAATATTGTCCCTGTCCAAAAGAAGAGTGGTGAAATCCGACTATGTGTTGATTTCTGAAATCTTAATCGAGCATCTGATAAAGAAAACTACCCTGTCCCTCCCATGGAACAGATCCTTCAACAGTATCTGGTTCTAAAATATTATCCTTGTTGGATGGTTTTTCAAGGTACAACCAAGTCCTGATGTCCCCTCCAGACTAACTCAAAACCACCTTTCGCACTCCATGGGGCACCTATGCTTATAGAAAGATGCCCTTTGGACTCATAAATGTCGGTGCCACTTTCCAGAGAGTGATGGACATTGCTTTCCGAGGCTTAATCAATCAACCTGTAGTAGTTTACCTCGATGATGTCCTCGTCTTCTCGAAAAATAAAACAGATCATCTAGCTAATTTAAGATCCGTTCTACAGCGATGTCGTAAGTACGACATTTCTTTGAATCCTAAAAAATCCATCTTTGTAGTAGAACAAGGTAAACTCCTCGGATTCATTGTATCGAGTGAAGGGATGATTATCGACCTTGAAAGAACCCAAGTCATTGTGAAACTGCCTCCTCCCTCATCAAAAAAGTCAATGCAATCTTTCTTAGGTCAGATAAACTTTGTTAGGAGATTCGTCCCCAGCTTTTCAGAAATGGTGAGACCATTACAGAACCTAATAAAAAAGGATGTACAGTACCATTGGGGACCTTTATAAAGCCAGGCTTTTGATTCAATAAAAAAGGCCATAATAGACACTCCTTCTCTAATGAGCCCTTTTCCCAAGACTTCACTCTCTACACGTTTGCCTCTGACCGTTCATACGTTGTCGTCCTAACTCAAAAGAACACTGAAAACAACGAAGTCCCAATCACTTTTATGAGCTCAGCCTTCAAGGGGGTAGAACTTAATTACCCAGCAGTGGATCAACAAGCCTATGTTGTTTTCAAAGAAATAAATCACTTCCGATCTTATGTTTTGAAGTCTAGGACGAAAATCATTGTCCCTTATCCGACTGTCAGAAATATATTAGTACAGAAAGAACTAGGTGAAAAAAGGGCCAACTGGGTCACATCCTTGCAAGAGTATGAAATAGAAATCACCCCAGCACAAATAGTAAGAGGCCAAGGGTTATGAAAATTGGTTTCTAATTCAGTTGTAGGACAGCAAGAGGAAAATGATATGTTAAATCCAGGACAGAACTATCAAAATCAAATCTGTTGCGCACAAAACCCTGTTACTCCCTGGTATGATGATATAAAATTTTGTCTTATACACGGATCAACTCCTTGTCACCTTGATCCCACTAAAAGGAGAGAACTAATATTAAAATCTACTTCTTTTCAGTTGATTAATGGTATTATGTTTCGTCAAAATTTTGATGGAGTACTAATGCGCTGTCTTGAGAAAGATAAAGCAGAAAAAATCTTATTGGAATTGCACGCATGAGAAGCTGGTGGGAATTTTGGTGGAGACACCACTGCCCATAAAGTATTAAGAGCATGTTATTACTGGCCTACCCTTTTTAAAGACGCTCATGCTTTGTGTCTCAAGTGTGTAATTTATCAAAAAGCATCCGAACGGATACAGAAACCAACCTTCCCTCTGCAACCAGTTTCAGTAGACTCCCCTTTTCAGCAGTGGGGTCTAGATATTATAGGCCAAATCAATCTGTCATCCTCACAACAGCATAAGTATATCATAACAGCCACAGAATACTTCACTATGTGGTCCAAGGCTGCCCCATGAAAAGCTGTAAATACCAGCCATGTAATATCTTTCTTGAATTCAAATATTATTACTCATTTTGGTATCCTTGAATGCCTAGTATTTGATAATGCTTCTTATTTTTCGTCTCTTGAGATGAGTGATTTCACTCTAGAAAAAGGAATTAAATTAAAGTATTCTACCAGCTATTACCCCCAAGGCAATGGATTGGCAGAATCGACTAATAAAAATCTTATCAAAATTATCAAGAGAACGGTCTCTGAAAACCATAAAAATTGGCATAACGCACTGTTAAACGCAATCTGGGCTGATAGAGTAACTCCTAAAACTGTTGTGGGTAACTCACCTTTCTTTCTCGTTTACGCCAGAGAGGCGATTCTTCCACCACATGTCCTTCTTCCCTCTCTGCAACTATCACAGAAAGTACAAGAAGAGGACTGTCCCCCTTTGAAGAATTGAATTAACGCTTTGTTAAAATTAGAAGAAGTGAGGGCTCAAGTGAAACGGAAATTGGATCAACATCAACTCATTGTTAAAAACTAGTTTGATTCCAATTCTACCTCTGACAAAAATTTTGAGGTAGGTGACCTTGTCCTAAAATGGGACAAACCGCATGAGGGAAAAGGAGAGCATACAAAGTTTTAGAACTTGTGGCTAGGACCATTCTTAATTGCTGAGAAATTGGGTCCTAGTTCCTTCCAATTACAGAATTTAGAGGGATAGCCAGACACCTTTTCGGTGAATGGTCAAGTTCTAAAAAGGTACTTCACCTGATGACACTCCCTTGTACACTGTGTAAATATTTTTGTTTTGTTTGTTGTTTTCTTTTCTTTGCTGGTTTGTTTTGATTTTTCCTTTATGCTTATTAGTATTTCTTTTTGAGACACACATGCCTGCATCATGGGCTAGTTCAGACAAAGAGAACAGTAAAAATTTCCCCTCTAAAATGAATGTTGAAGGATGTTTAAGCATCAATTGTGATATTCTTCTGAGTTTGTAGCCATGTTAAAGGTAACTTGTTATTTGAAAAGCATTTCTTGATTTCAATCTGTAACTGGAGTTACTCACGATCATCCATAAAAATTCTTCTTACGATGTCCCTGTTCCTTAAGAGAACAACTCAGAGATGTCTCCCTGCTCTTGAAAGTCAGTTTTATTAACAAACTATTTCTAGATCTTAATGAAGGAAAGCTAAAAGTTTCTTCAAAGTCTGTTATTTACTAAGATGTGTCCAAAAATTAGGATTTTCAGCATCACCCCACTCTAATAAATTTTAAAACTAAATAAACTTTCAGAGGGCTATAGGAAGTTCTTGTAAACCTGCCGGGATATTGAACAGGTCTGCTAGCAGCAGGTAAATGCATGCATGACACCAAGATAACTTCGTCGGGGTACTGAACAGGCCCGCTGGCAGTGAAGCAATGTCAGGTATATGAAAATTCTCACATATGGATTCTTTTGACCTTAAATGTCCTTTGTTCTGATTTGGAACTTCTTGGCAGGATACAGATATCAGAGTGGGTTAAATGACATCCCTGTCGAGACTATGGATGCCTGCTGGCAGCAATGGCTCTGTCAACAGTATTGAATATTTTAACTTTAATATCGTAACTCTCTTCTGTTAAGATTGTTGTTAATTTTCATCTCTTTAAAATAACAGTAATCTGAAATTGGAATCCTTTATAATTGATAATGATGTTTAGACAACTTTTTGGTTGTTTTCGATTTGATTTTTTTTCTGATTATCCTAATCCAAATCCATTCATTTGGCAGAGATAACTACTTCTCCCAGCGTGTCGCCATTGTTGGCAGCAATAATATAATTTATATTTTTACAAGCTGCCTACACAGGGTCTCTAAATTTGCGCTACTCGTTATGAGCAACGACAATTATCACTTGTCTCTTTTTACATACTTGCCTTTCAATTTTTGTTTTCATGACTGTAAGCATGAAAACTCACAGCTGGAATTCACACTTGATTTCGAATTTTGATCAAAGGATTAATGTTCATATGGTCTATTGTTGAATTGTCATATTTCGCTATGAACATGGTTGTTTTCCTTGTTATAACTCCTTGGTCCTAAATGTGTCTTGGTTACATAAGTAAAAAACCTCCCACTCATCAATATTCAATTAATAGTAATGGGGTTTGATTCATAAGTTTTTTTTTTTTTTTTCATAGTTTTTTTTTTTTTTTAACACAATGTTTATTTGAAACGTTTACCTTGTAATCAAGTCATGAATATGTGCGCTCTATGGTATACAAGCGCTTACATCCTTACACTACCCATATCCCAAAGTTTCATATGAGGTACAACATGTTATTATTGCTCTGAATGGCCTCGGGCCTCACGATCTCTTTCCCACGCATGGTGATTAACGCTCCTGCCTACCATTTCAAATTGTCTTTGTATTGCATTGAGGAAACTCGGGACTATGGCTCTGTGTTTTTTCGATCAAACCCTACCTCCAATTTCTGTGTTGATTCCCTACTATTAGCCATGGCTCCTGTGGTAAGGATTGAGCCCAATGGCATCCAGACCTTGTTATCGTTTGAAAATGCCAGAGATGACCTAGAAAGGAACGGCTGGTGTGTGTTTATTGAAAAGTTTGAGGGTTTCAATCTAAGAGTTGCTCAAGAATTCGCATTGACATTCGAAGGTTGCAGAGAAAAAATAGGAGATGTGCAGCTTGAGGTAAATGAATATTTTATAAGCCAAGCTACCAGTTTACCAGTTGTGGGGCAAAAGTGGTTCAAGAATGCAAAGGTTGAAGAGGTCCCCTGGTCATTGTTGTTCACCTCAAGGAAAATTACCAGCTGCGACTGAGGTATGCATGTATCGTCTCTAAAACCTAGGTGGCATGATCTGTTAGCTATTGTGAAACAGTTTATTACATGTGAAGGGAGATTTGGGTTGGTTTTCTTGTATCACCCGCGATTGCTTATGAGATTCGTCGATTTCCCGCTGAACATGCTCTATTTCCTCCTTAGAAGTTTGTACAAGATGGGAAAGCGGTTTAAAAGGAAGAAATCGGATTCTAGTTTATTCCATCATGGTTTAATCAAAATTATCGTTGTACATCAGTTGCAATTAAACAACGATTGCTGGGATTATTTTGTGTTGCGAAATGGTTTCGGTAATAATGAGTTGGGACAGGTTGACAAACTTGTCATCACAGAAACCCTTGTGAAACGTATCATCTCTCCTCCTTCGCTCATGCCCTCTGATCCTATCTCTAATTTGGAACCCTCGACCTACCCTGGTTCTACCCAACCCGACACTCAACCAAATTTGTATCCTAAGGGTTGTGTTAAGACTGTTAAAAAATCCACAAGGAAAAAGTTTAAAGGTAGCATCGATGTCAATTATAAGAGTAAAAGGGCCGATCGTTGGTTTTCACGGTGTTCTCAAAACAAACCCAAACCCCATGCATACAAAAATACAATTGTGGTAAGTGAGGATTCAGATTCGGAAATTGAAAGGTTCTTGGCCGAAGAGTATCCATATTCATATGGACTTTTCCCTGACAGATCCTACGATTATGTCACCAACCTACCACCATGTCTAAAGGACAAACCTCTCTTTCTTGGCATCAAACTTAGCGATGAACCTACAAGTCAAATGGACGATTCCCCACTTGTTAATACTATCAGTGCCGATACACGGTCTATACAACTGCACTGTAATGAATGTCAATCCTGGATCTATAGGAATTATAAGGATGTGCCTTTACTACAGTCTCGTCTTAAATATTTGGAAGACAAGATGGATTCGTTAACGAAGGAGAATATCAGACTCCAATCCATAGCTCAAACCAAAGACAAACGCCAAAAAAACATAAGGTATGATGTTTTTAAGAACGTGGAAGCAACGACTGCAATAGTAAATTCAAAGATTGCTTGATTAGTTTGAATCCCTTAATTTGAGGTATGATCCTTTTAAAACTTTAGTATGATTCTGTCTTTCTCAATTTAGCATCCATGATTTATTTGCATAGATTACTTTTTAGTTTGTTTTGATCGATTGAATAAAATATGATTCTAGTTATAATTATAACTAGCTACAGAATTGTGAGATTCTGTAGCTAGTTAGAAAAATTTGAATTACTTGTTTTGATAACTGAAAATACATATGAAATCTTTTATTTTTATTTGTTTTCAGGAACCTATGATTTCTAAGGAGATTTGAAGCACTATTGGAATCTCTTAGCCATACTGCCTTTATGTTTTTAGCAAATAGATTAGGCTGTTAGTTTTGATATCAAGTAAAATCTGGGAGGTTGCATCCCCCACATTTTTTGGAATAGATTAGATGTTATCAATAGGAAACATTTTGTTCCTGGAACCTATATAAGTATGTTATTTTTTAAACTTGAAATCATCTCTGACTGGCGCAAAAACTAGGGATTTATGATTTACAGACTTGAATAGAATATGATATTTGCGCAGCTTTAGCTTCTCTATATCGTGTTTTTATTCAAGTTATGATTATTTCGATTTGTAGTTAGATTGTGATTGCTTTAGCTATCGTGGTTTATTGCAGATTGATATAATAAAATTTATATGATATCCATGTTTTATGTCCCATATTTAACATACAGTAATTATTCTGTTCAAACTTGAGATTAAGAGATTTATCTTCTTCATTCGTTGAACATTTATACATAAGTTTTCACAACAGGATTTATCTCAATGTGGCCACTTGTGAAATTATAATATATTGTTGTTACTATATCTCTCATATGTTCTATCATTCGGATTCAATCATTACTGCTTCACGTTTACTAGAAGCATTTGTGGGATCTGTTGTGGGTTTGCCTCATTAGACAACGAGATTGGATGTTGCACACAGGACGAATATGGGATGCGACTACAGGTCAGTTTGTTAGTTTTATTTCATTAGTTTAATTAATACAGAAAATTCCTGCAGTCTAAACATATTCTACTGTTTGTTATCTCTTTTTTCAATTAGACAGTTTGTTATTCCATTTCTTGTTCACAAACATTATCAGAAAATAAATCAAAAAGATTGAATGATAGCTTTACTATTGTTTAATAAATCAATCCATATTCGATTTTCACAGATTTAGATTAAAATTTGCATTTTGTAAATGTTATATATATATTAGAAATAAAGTCATTTGTATATATTATACATATAATAAGTAGGCTTATGTTATAAATATTAGTTAGTAAACTGTGAATATATATTAGATCTGTATATATTTTTCAGCGAGTGTTATTCATCAAGTTATTTTATCTTCTTTAGTTTTGTTTTTTCACTTTCTTAGGACTTAGATCGGCCAACGGAGCCGCTAAACCCATCAGATGGATTAATCCAAATGGCTTGGGTTAAATAGACAATGCTGGACCGGATTCACTCCTCCAGTTGACGAGTGGTCAATTTCTCCCGTCAACAAACTCTGAGATGTAGTTCTGGAACTTTAACTTCCCAAAATTGAGTCTTGCATTCTTATATTTTGTTTTCTTCAAAATTGTCAAAAATTTGTGGGTATTCCTCCCACATGCTTTCCTCGTGCTCCAATGTAGCATCTTCAAGACCGTAGTAGGTTCATTAGACCTTTACTAGGTCAATTGGTTTGTTCCTGAGAACTTTGAATTTTTGGTCTAGGGAGCGCACTAATTCCACCTAGAAATATACTTTGTGTTCCACCTAGATCACAAGCTAGTCAATTATGTGGTTAGGGTCATGCACATATTTCTTTAATGACACATGAAATATATTATGCACTCTCATGGATGTAGGGAAAGCTAACATGTATGAAATCAGTCCTATATTCTCATAGAAAACTTCTCTTCACTTTAACTTTTAAAAATACACATTCTCCCACTTTAAAATATGTTAAAAATTTGTTCTTGTTTACATAAAAAAAATTCATGTGCTAGGAAACATTTAAATTCTTCTTGATTTTTTCCATTTTCTCTTCTGTTTCCTTCAACAAATATGGCTCATTAACAAATTTTCCTATTGGGTTATCCCAACTCACTAGTGTGTTACACTTCCTACCACACGAGTCTTAGAATGGGCTCATTTTTAATGATGCCTGGTACCCATTATTGTAATCAAATTCAACTAAATCAATATAGTCTTCCCAGTTGGATGGATGGTCCATCACATACATTCTGACAATGTCTTCAATTATAATGTTAGTCCTCTCTATTTTCCCATCTGATTCTGGGTGATATGTTGTACAAAGATTTAAATTTGTCCCAAATCCTTTGAACAAACCTTTCCAGAAATTGGATGTAAATTTTGGATCTTTGTCTGAAACAATTGCCTTCGGCACTCCATGTAGGCTAGAAAATTATTTCATATATATCTCTACAATATTTCTTTCCCTTTTTCTAGTCTTCATTGGAATAAAATGTGCAACCTTAGTCAATTTATCCACCACTACAATGATGGAATCATGTTGCTTCAGCTTTCTTGGTAGCTTGGTAATAAAATCCATTGTGACAACTTCTCACTACCATTCTAGAATGGGCAATGGTTGAAATAGTACAGATGGATTTCTATTTTAGTCTTCAATTTTTTGCACTATAGACACCTAACTATATAATTATCCACTTCCTTCTTCATTCTTGGCCAAAATTATTGGCTTCTTACAACTGCAATTGATTTATGATATCCTGGGTGCCCAACATAGGGTATATTGTGCATTTCTCTCATTAATGTATTATCTGATTATAATTCAACATGTATACTTTTCCTCTATACATGAGGATTCCATCCTCTTGCAACTCATAATATTTAATTTTTTGTTGTAAATTGTCTTGTTGTAATGTTTCTTTTATTTTCAAGTAGTGTTGATCTGAATTTGTTGCTTCAATAAATTTATGTTTTATATCAATCTTATACATGCTAATGGTTGTAGCATGCATCTCATGTGTGTTAGAATTAATAGGTGTTCTTATTTAACTGTAGACAATATCTCAATATTTTCACCCAACCATAGGAATAAAGGCTACCCCTGAGCACCTTAACCTTGACAGACAAGAATAATTTTGAAAGTAAACCCTATAACCAATAGCCAACCAAGGCAGCGTATTTCTCTCCTGTTATCACCATAACAAATTTATGTGGGAGATCTGGTTTTCAAAACTTAGCAAGGTGATAAACTGATGTGGAGGCGTGATAAATTGGAGGACAGGTCCAAATCCAGTAAGAGAAGGCTACATCTAGCAGTAGTGCGAAGTTGATGGGACCCGATAGGTCACAGATCGCGGGTGCTACAGATGAATGGTCGAAGATTGTTTCAGGGGGATAACGTGCACGGAGGATAATTCCCAAAAGTGGGCCAAAAAGAGAACTGTGATTTAAGGTCGGGACCACGTGGCACCACCGGGTGAATTTCAGAGCGATAAGTGGGTTGCCCCAAACCAATTCACCTCACCCTCGAAATCAGAAAAGTATATAAAGGGGGAAATCGTCGTTATTTTATTATTTTTCAAAAAACTGGAACGTTGAAAGTTGTCGCAACCACTCCATTCAAACTGAAGCTCAACATCACGACCAAACTCACGCCTTTTTGGCTCATTTACAGGTATTTTCCATCGCCACCATGGACCCTATCATTATGTCAGTAGCAGAGAAAGACCCCATGTCAAACGAAGAAGCCCTAATTGACAGAGATTCATATGTGTTCGACACTGAAGTCACCATTTCACCCATCTCCGTATCCAAATCTAACATGTATGAAAATGTAGGGAAGAAGACACCCTTCCTTGAAGCAGTCCAGGACAATGTATTCCCTTACACTGTCGAGGTCATTTTCCATTTCCCTAAATTCATAGGTTGGTGCACTGAGAAGTATTCATGGGAAGAGAAAGTCGTCTTAAATAAACAAGGGTCCGAGGTCCTGTGTAGGGTGGAGAGTCTGTCAATTCGAAGCACCCTCAGGATACTAGAGTCCCTCTCCACAGAGTCTGAACCATTTGACAAATAAAAGCTAATCATGGTTTATAGAGAATATCCCCTAGAAGTCAGAGACCTATTTTTGCAAACAATTATCAAACCATAGCATTTTTCCAAAGGTCTGTCACTGCCAATGAGTTTAAATATCATGGTTATTGAATTCCAATGGGTATGTTCCATATTGAGTCATATTTGAGGTCCAGATAATGACAAGTATGTGGTCAAGGTCATGTTATCTTTTGTGTTGGTTTTTTTCTAGTCAGAGTCCAGTCAGTCGGTTTGCATCAGCTTCGATAAATTCATAGATGATAATATCCACAAGCAACTAATGAATTTTCAGTCACTAAGACATTTCAGATATTATACATACGTGTTGAAGATTTCCCTAGAGACAAACACGAGAGAGTTCCCTGAATCATCATTCATATCAACTAAATTTAAAAGAATCACAATGCTCATTTTTATCAACAAGGTCATGTCTAGGGTCTACAACGTGATTTTCAACACCAACCTGCCAAGAGTCCTAGATGACATGAGGAGTTATTTACAACCAAATCTAGAAAACAGAGTGGGGAACTGGGTGTTGTTCATGCATTCAACAATGATATGGGTTTATGGTTGTCATGAATCCCCCTATCTTATGCCTATTTTTATGACACCCAGAGTCTTTTCCCTGGAGTTCATCAGGCAAAGAATCATATCAGAGATAGAGAAATTCCTGAAACTACACAAGGCATCAAACCTCAAATTCCCTTTCATCATTGGACCCTTCATTGTCAAGACAAAATCATGCTTATCTCAGGTCCAAGAAAAGCTCAAGGAGTTTGGATTTGCAAAACTACATGGAAGAAAATATGATCCACGTCATATCATATCCAAGATAAGACTGATAAACAAACAAGCCCCCTACGATCATGAACATGTTGAGGGTTTTGACAAATTGGAAAATCTATATGTATGTGTTGATATGGAAGCAATATTGCAACCAACTAAAAAAAATCAAGTGGAGGCAACCCTGCAACAGACTCAAACACAACAAAATTCTCATAAGATGATAGTTAAAGTCCCCAAGGTGATTGTTTACAAAAAAAGGAGCAGTTCAAAGGCCCTGAGCACTTGCAGTCAATAGACTTCCCCTAAAAATATGATGATCACGCAATCCCCGTAGAGAGTGGATCTGGAGGAGGAAGAGCCTAAAGAACATGGAAACATGGATATGGTGGAGAGTGGCATCAACAATGTAGAAGTTGGGAAAGGAAGCAAGCTCCAAAGTGGAGGCAGATCAAGGACTTTCAGCAGCAAAAAGCACATCTTTGATAAGGCATTTGGAGCAGCCTATCAATCTAAAGAAGATATGGAAAAGAAATATGCTGAGAAAGGAAACTTGGCTATGAATGAAATGAGGGAGTTAATCCCTAAAGAAGAGAAAATATCTTAGCATAAGTCTTCTTTGTTCACAGTGAGAGATGTAGAGAAGAAAACATTCAATATAGCGGTTGTAGATGAGGATAAAGTATCTAAGATCAAGTTAAAATATGAAAACATCAATTCTCTAGACAAAGTGAAATTCCACAAGAATACCAGTGACATGTTGTATTCAGATTACTTGGGTTTAATCCTAAAGAATTCAAAGATGTCAACTTATGCAATTAAGTTGGAAGGGAAGTTGAGGCAAGAAAAAGAATCCAATAGAGCTTGGAAAACTCAGATCAAGAGGCTAGAATCTGAAGGCCCTTAGGGAGTGAAATACTCCTTAGAAGAGAAAGACAAGTTGATTTAAATATTGAAAAAGAAACTAAAAATGTCTACCATAGAGCATCCACAAACAACAAAACTGGTTGCTCTAGAATAGGAGAAGGAGGCATTTCGACAAGAGGCATTGAATTACAAGGCTAAGGTATTACAACTGGAGCAAGAAGAAGGGAATTGGTCACAAGGACAGAAAGAAGTACCAAAAATGGTTGTAGTTGTACCTTCTACTACAAAAGTTGGGCCAAGCACCAAAGGATTGTCTAGGCTATGTCCCAAGTTAGCCTGAAGGTAGGAGAAATCAAAGGTCTAAAGGGATATATAGATAAATTGAAGCAAGAAATGAAAACAAAATATGAGAGAATGGCTCAGTTCCAAAAGGTGAATCAAGCTTTACAGGAAAGAGTAGATAAGCTGAAAACAAGGTTGAGAGGCAAAGGATTGTTGCAGGGAGCCAAACATATCATCTTGGATTCTATTGTTGTTGAATCTTCTAAGTTCGGGGTGTACTTGAACTTTATCAATGACAAAGATAGCATGGCCATCACAACTAGAAGCAGGTGCACTGCTGTAAATGAGGCCCTGGAAAAGAAACCATCAGAGTGGGCCCAAAATTCCATAAACCTACTAAATTCCATCCCCACTGCATAACTTCAGACCATTGGGGTCAAAGATAGGACTACATTGATCATCTGGGCCATGAGGGTCATTTCCAATCATAACCTGCTAAAATCAATCCAAACCAAGGCCATACACATGGAGCAGTGTATACAAGAATTCAAAGATCTGTTCGAAGAGTTTCTCATAAAAGGCCTCCCACCATTTTGGGATGGAAAAGGAAAATTGTATGATCAAGAGGAATACAACTCTCGCCTCACCCAATGCAGAATGGATCACTCCAAGTTTTAAAGCATGAAGGAAAACTTGAAAGGAGAAACCTTGGTGGAATATTTGATCACAAATTTTGAGATATTGCATCAGTTCAAGACAGTGAAGATTGGATTTCCAGTCATGGCGTATGCCTCTTGCATTGACCTGGAGATACTAATTAAAGAAATGATGGACTATGATATACCTTATGAATTGCAGTGGAAAGAGATAGTGCGGTTGGGTAAAACAAAGTGCAGTTTTCCAGGAACCAACAGATGACGCCCAAGTCTCACCAAAGTGGCAGATCCAACAAAGCATCAAAACAAGACAAATGGCAAAGGAAGAAGTTGAAGACTCATAGGAATAATTAGTTTGTTCATGAAACATTTTTTATCAATCATTGTAATCGGTTCCCATACCAAAACTGTCATGTTGTAATTATTGTAATCAATTTTAGAAGCTGAAACATTTCAATTCAGCTATTGTAATCGGTTTCAAATTGAAGGAACTCGAATTGTATAAATATTAGAAGTTTCAAATGTATTAATGTTGGCAGAAGTGAAAATGAACCTCATTAGTTGTTCCGAACTAAATTGTAATTTTCTGGAGCTGAATTGAATACATATGCATAAAATTTTGGATTCTCTATGAAAATATTCTAATGGTCGTGATATGAGTTTTGTATTCTCTCATTGTTTGTATTTCTGGTATTCTTTAACTCCATTTACACTGCCTTTTGTTTAAATTTGGATATTTTAAAATCCATAATTCATCTTGTGATGCTCTTGTCTTAAGCAATTTAAACTGTGTTAAGTTCTTCATAACTAATTCAAAATTCATTTCATAAATGCTCTGATGCTGTTACTTATTTTCTGTTTCTTCTTACACTCTGCAAACTTCAATTTATAACTCAGATTCATCACCTTATTTATCCTTTATCTTATGGAGAGTTCTACTATCAAGTCAATGTTTTCAATCATTTTCAGAATTTTGACTCCATAGCCCTAGGTGCCCCTCCCCTTCCTTGCCAGTTAATTTATAAAAAAAAAAACCAAAACAAACTAAACCTAGCCATTGAATTGCCAAAGAAACACCAAGTGACATGAGAGATCTCTCTCTGAGATGAGCAGGCTAGTTCCCAGCTCTAAAGTTGGTTTGTAGGTTACCTTTATTGTTTTTTTATCAGCTGAATAAATTTACAGAGTGCTAACATTCTGGCACCGTTGTCGGGGATCGAAAGTGAAATCTTCCCTGGAAAAAGAACGACTTAAAGCTTCAGATTTGATTCTTGAGGGTGACATTGAATCAAAAACCTTATTGGCTGAGAATATTTTTACCCTGTTGACTCCAATACCAAGAGACTAGTAGCACAAACTAGTTTGAGCTAGAAATATTGACTCCCAAGAGAATTCACACCATGAGAAACCCATACCCAGAAGTTACAATCCCTGTGTTTGATCCTGAGAAACTTGTACAAAAAAGAAAAGAAAGTCCAATAAGCCCAGCTTTGTGTTTAGACATATATATATCCTTTCCCAAAGATGGAGTAACAAGCATCGAAGATCTTGAGTTTTATGTGAAATTTGAGAAAACTTTGTTCATAACTAAATCTGAATCTTCTTTGAAAGAGGTCATGTTTGAAGAAAAGAGGTTCCAAGATTTAATTTTATCTTCCTCTACCAAACCTATTTTGACCCATACTCAAAACCAACAACCACTTCAAGTCCTCACAACAACCATGAAAGCTAGGTTTTCTGCTCTTGTATTGTCTGCTCAGTTACATGATTTTCCCCAAGAGTATAATCTAAGGATTGATTTGTGTGATGTTGAAGGCAATGTGTCAGCCCAGAAGCATCTAGACTGGTTCAATGATTTTATAGAATTAGAAGAAGTATATTTTGAGGATGAAAAAAAGAGGTTGTTTTCACAAATTCTTGCAAGAGAAGTCAAAAAGTGGTTCAGAGCTCTCCCAATAGCCAGTATCATAAATTTTGAAGCCTTTGAAACCAGTTTCCTTGAAAAATGGGGTGACAAGAAAAACCCCCTTCAGTTGTTAACTCGGTATAACAACATGAGGAGGTCACCTAATGAAACCATGCAAGAGTTTTTAGCTATGTTTGTGAAGGTCTATAATTTAATTCCTACTGAGGTAAATCCCCCCCTAAAGCTACTCAACTTAGATATGTTGATTCATTTGAAAGTGATTTTTCTTTGTTGTTGAGGGAAATAATATCTACCTCATTATATGACATGATGAATGATCCAATAGAAGTATAAGTGAACCTAATGGCCTCAGGAAAGATCAAATCCAACTCTGGCAGAGACATGAACAAAGTTCAATACAAGGCACAACCTTCAACCTCACAAGCATCAGAAGACAGGTTTGAAACAATGATGAAAAATATGGAAAAAATGATGGAGAGAATGCCTTTAGATAATAATCCTAACACTAGAGAACAGGATGATGCCCCACCCATAAATAAAAGAAGACCAACAGTCCCACAAATCAGACAAAGAGATCAAAGGAATTAGGCAGATCAACAAATAAGATCTCCTTTTCAAAATAATTTTGTAAATGATAATTATGATGACAATTTTGAAGACAACATGCATTTTTGTGATGATGACGAGACAGAGGTATTTTTGACTCAAGAAGAACATGACCAATTCATGGATGGTAATGAAATATTCATGTAGGAAAATGAGGAGAGGTTGTGAGTAGAAAGACAAGATTACCAAACAGGGTTGCAGAATGCCATCATGCAATTCTAGAGACAATATAATCTTTGAAATTAGTAAGTGCCTACAAACCCCTAAAGGGAAACACCCCAAAGGGAAATACTCCATAGGGAAACCCTACCAAAGAAGCTCATAATAACATACCTTCTTCAAGTCATCCCAAAAAGGACTCTGTTGTGAAAAATGTTGTGGACAAAGGAAACAAAATGGAAGAATCCCAGAAAAAAGTACTTGAAACAAGAAAGGAGACAGTCACCAAAGAGGTAGAGAAAACCTCACCCTCCTTTAATTTTGAAAGTGATATGGCCAAGATTAAAATCTATGTACCATTCAATGAATTGATAAAAAACAATGAATATAGAAATCAGATCATAAAGATGCTTAAGATGGAACAAACTTTTGACACTTTGAACATACAAGACAATCATCCTGCCATCTTATTTGACCCATGTGTGGATGAAAATAGTGATGCTAAATAGGTCCCCCCTTTCTATGTCAGCCTAAATATCCATGATATGACTCTGTACAATTCCATGTTAGATTCAATAGCATCTCATAACTTCATTCCCAAGGTGGTCATGGACCAATAGGGCCTTGACATCACAAGACCTTGCAAATATATTTTATCCTTTGATTCAAGGAAGGTGGAGTGCTTAGGCATAATCAAATATCTAGTGGTATCCTTGTCTCAAATCCCAACAAAGAATATGATCATGGATGTAGTGGTTGTTGATATCCCTCCCAAGTTTGGCATGTTGTTATCCAGGTCATGGGATGCAAAGTTGAAGGGAACTCTTCAGATGGAAATGTCATACGCTACCATCCCTGTCTTTGGTCAAGATAGAAGATTGTACATAGAGGTTTTGCTCAAACACATGGTCAGTAACAAGTCACATCCAAGTAACCATCCCATCTACTATATGGATACTGAGTTGTGGTCTTCCATTTTCTTCAATGATCTGTGTTTTTAAGAGAAAGGGCTAGAGATTGATATGGTTGTCAAAGATAAATCTGATCAGTAGATCGAGAATTTTTCAAAGCAGCAGGAAAATGAAAAAAATGATACGTGGAGCATGAGCTTCAATGGAGTTGTCAGCATAGAGGGGGCAGGAGTTGGTCTGTGGATTAACCCCCCATATGGGCTACAAAATTGTGTTCTTATAATATAGCTTTTGATTGCACAAACAACATGGCTGAATATGAGGCATTGGTGTTAGGATTGAAGACTTTAAAAGAAATGGGTGCTAAGAGGATAGTTGTTCATGGGGATTCTGAGTTGATCATAAATCGGGTGAAGGGAATATATCAAGCCAAGCACCCCAAATTAAGAGCACACATGAATACAATGCTTGACCTGCTTGAATAATTTTCAGAATATAGCCTTTCAAAAATTCCAAGGGGTCAGAATTAGATTGTTGATGCCCTTGCCACTTCAACTTCAGTTTTCAAAATTCGAGTCTTTCCTAGTAGGGGATATGAACTTGAGATCAAACACAGACCAACAATGCTTGATAATATTAAGTATTGGCAGGTTTTTCAAGATGATAAAAAAATATAAAGTTTCCTCAAAATGGAAGATGGATTTGAGAATTGAAATATTGATGGAGAATATTGTGATGAAGAGGTAGATGTAGTTGTGTTCACAAATTATGGTTACTTTGAAAATCAGATTGTTGGTAGAGATATATTGCAGTTGAAAAGTAACATAATTCCCAAGGGGTTGGTCCCATCGGAGAAAATCTTTGATAACAATGATGTGGCTAGGAGTCCAAATATTACAGCAAATGAAGGGGAGGTTGAAGATTGAAACATTGGGACTCAGGAAGATCCCAATATCATTAATATATCCAAAACACTCAGCCTAGAAGTCAGGAAGAGATATATCAATTTTATGAAAGAATTCGTTGATGTTTTTTCCTGTATCTATGAAGATATGAAATTTTATGACACCAAAGTAATTCAACATGTGATCCCAATCAAAGAAGATCATAAACCTTTCAAATAGAAACTAATAAGAATAAATCCTTTTTTACTTCCCTTGATTGAGAAAGAGATAAAGAAGTTTTTTGAAGCCAATATCATAGTATCTTTGAGGTTTTCCAAATGGGTGGAAAATCTGGTGCCTGTTAGAAAGAAGAGTGGGCAGATCAGATTGTGTGTGGACTTCAGAAATATGAATAGGGTGTCTCTCAAAGCTAACTACCCACTACCTAAAATGGATCACATTCTACAGAAAGTGGTATGTTCTAAAAAAATGTCAATTTTGGATGGTTTCTCTGGGTACAATTAGATCATGGTGCACCCTGATGATCAGGAAAAGACAACATTCAGAACACCATGGGGCACATTCATGTATGCCAAGATTCCTTTTGGGCTCATGAATGTAGGGGAAACATTTCAAAGAGATATGGACATAGCTTGTGTTGATGAGAAAGAAAAATTCATTGTTATCTACCTAGATGATATCACTATGTACTCAGTTTCCGATGAACAACACCTCAAGCATTTAAGAAGGGCTTTTCAGAAGTGCAGAAAGTTTGGCATTTCACTGAACCCCATGAAGTCAAATTTTGGCATGGAATAAGGGAAGCTGTTGGGTCACATTATTTCAAAAAAAGGAATAAATATGGATCCCAATAGAGTTGAGGGGATCTTAAAAATTGGCATACCCAGAAGCAAAAGGGAAGTGCAATCTTTCCTGGGGAAAGTGATTTTTCTGAGAAGATTCATCCCTAACCTGGATGAAATCTTAAAGTACATCACTAACATGCTTAAGAAAGGAAATGAGATAAAGTGGACCCCAGAAGACATAAAAGCCTTTGAAGACATTAAAGTGGCATTGACAAAGGCCCCAGTTCTGGCTATTCCTAACTTTGAAAAGACTTTATATTGTTCTCTTTTTCCTTAGAGCACACCATTGATGGTGTCTTACTATAGAAGGATGAGAAAATTTTTGAGAAGCCTATAACATACTATAGAAGGACATTGAGGGATTCCCCATTGAAGTATGATATCATGGAAAAGCAAGCATATGCACTATTCAATGCCCTAAAGGAGTTCAAAGTCTACATCCTGCATTTTCATACCATTTCTTATGTGCCCAACAGTTCTATGAAAGAAATTTTAACTTAGCCTGACCCTAAGGAAAAAATGGGAAAGTGGATAGTTGTATTGTTGGAATATGACCTTGAGATCAAAGTTGATCAAGGGACAAGGACTTTACAAGCTGATGGCATAGGCAAATTGTGAGCTCCCGAGAATAAATTTCATTGTCAACTTGTCAGCAGATTCAGAAGGAGAAAGTGCCCCCTAGATATCCCAAAGATTTCTTGACTCTCCATGGTATGAAAATACCATTTATGTGCTGAGAAATTTGTAGGCTCCTCCTAAATTGAGTAAAACCAAGGCCAAGTTCTTAAAACTGAAAGAAACAAAGTTTTGTATTGTAGATCAAGCTCTATATTGGAAGGATCCACGGGGGAATCTTATTGAGCTATTTATCGGAGGAAGAGGAATAGAGAACCATAAGAGAATTCCATAAGGATGACTCTAGAGGACACCATTATTGGAAAACTATTGTGCACAAGATATTGAGGGTTCGGCTCTATTGGCCTAGCATTTTTTCTGATGTCTATAAAGAAGTTTCAAAATGTCATGAGTGCCAAATTTTTGATGGGAAGAGAAAATTGCAGCATTTTCCCTTGAAGCCCATCTCTGTTGAAGCACATTTCCGACAATGGGGCCTTGATTTCATAGGAGAGATTCATCCACAATACCTAGCTCAACACATGTGGATTCTGATATCCACAGATTACTTCACTAAGTGGATTGAGGTAGTTCCCACCAGGTAGAGCACAGATGTTGTTATCATCCAGTTTTTGGAAGACAATATTTTGTCCAGGTTTGGGTGTCCATTCAATATCATTACAGACAATGCAGCAGCATTTAAGTCTAAAAAGATGGAGAAATTTTGCAGGGACTAAATTATAACTCTTGGCCACTCCACACCTTATTACCCTCAAGGTAATGGTTTGGTTGAGTCATCCAACAAGAGCTTAACCAGAATCATCAAAAAGATGTTGCAAGATAACAAGAAATCTTGGCACAAAAACCTCATCCATGCACTATGGGTTGACAAAATCACTCCAAAAAGATCTATTACCACTTCACCCTTCCAGATTGTTTATGGCATAGAGGTAATTGTTCCTACTACTTTGGGGTTGCCAGTGATGAGGATATTGTAGGAGCAGGATGCTGAAGTAGATGCCACTCGAAGAACAAATGATGAACTAATCTATGTCCAGCAGATAAGAGAAAAAGCCTTTAACAATGCTCAACTACACCAAGAAAAGATTAAAAGGATTTTGACAAGCATACCAAGGAGGATGATTTCAAAGTGGGAGACTTGGTATTTAGATGGGATGTCAAAAATGAAGACAAGGGAATGCATGGGAAATTTGACCATTTATGGCTGGGACCTTTCAAAATCGTGGTGTACCATGGGAATAATTCCAATATGATATAGGAAAGCAATGGAGACATCATTGGAGGAGGACCTGTGAAAGGAAAGTTCCTCAAACATCATATCATTTAAGGGAACCATCACCCTTTCCATTCATTGTATATAATCATTTTGTTTTTTCAGTTGAAGCAGTTGAAACTAAATTAGCAGAATTGAAGCTCGAGGTGAAGTCCTTGAGTTATTTTGAGTAGATTTTGAGTTTTCTAAATAAATGTTGGTAAATTATGTTGCAGGAATAAATCATAGCCCAATGGGTAGGCACTCGGTCTATCGTTCTTTTCTACCTTGCAGGGAGGATATCATCCCCAATTGGAGCCCATGTTATCACCATAACAAATTTTTGTGGGAGATCTGGTTTTCAAAACTTAGCAAGCTGCTAAACTGATGTGGAGGCATGCCAAAATGGAGGACAGGGCCAAATCTAGTGGGAGAAGGATAAATCTAGCGGTAGTGCATAGTTGATGGGACCTGATAGGTCACAGATCGCAAGCGCTACAGATCAATGGTCGGAGATCGTTTTGGGGGGAGAACTTGCGTGGAGGATAATTCCCAAAAGTGGGCCGAAAACTAAACTATGGTTTCCGTTCAGAACCACATGGCACCACCAAGTGCATTTTGGGGCGATAAGCAAGTTTCCCCAAACCACTCCTCCTCGCCCCCAAAATCAGAAAAGTATATAAAGGGGGAACTTGTCGTTATTTTATTATTTTCAAATAACTGGAACGTTGAAAGTTGGCGTGACCACTCCATTCAAACTGAAGCTCAACATCATGACCAAACACATGCCTTTTCCACTCATTTATAGGTATTTTCCATCGCCACCATGGACCCAATCATTGTGTCAATAGCAGAGAAAGACCCCATGTCAAATGAAGAATATCTAATTGACAAAGATTCAGATGTGTTTGACACTGAAATCACCATTTCTCCCATCTTTCTATACAGAGCTAACTTGAACGACAATGTAGGGAAGAAAACACCCTTCCTTGAAGCAGTCCAAGCCACTGTAGTCCCTTACATTTTCAAGGTCGCATTCCCTTTCCATGAATTCATAGGTTAGTGCATTGATCAATATTCACAAGAAGAGAAAGTAATTAGTTTTAGAAGATGAAACTCAAATTCATCTTGTAATCAGTTTTAGAAGATGAAACGTTTCAGTTCATCTATTGTAATCGGTTTCAAATTGAAGGAAATCGAATTGTATAAATATTAAAAGTTCCAAATGTATTAATGTTGGCAGAAGTGAAAGGGCACTTCATTAGTTGTTATGAACTAATTTGTAATTTTCTAGAGATGAATTGAATACATATGCAGAAGCTTTTGAAGTCTCTATGAAAATATTCTAATGGTGGTGATATGAGTTTTGTCTTCTCTCATTGTATGTATTTCCAGTGTTCTTTAATTCCATTTACACCGTCTTATGTTTAAATTTGGATATTTTAAAATCCATAATTCATCGTGTGATGCTCTTGGCTTAAGAAATTTAAACTATGTTAAGTTCTTCATAACTAATTCATAATTCATTTCATAAATGCTCTAATGTAGTTACTTGTTTTCTGCTTCTTCTTACACTCTGCAAACTTCAATTTATAACTCAGATTCATCACCTCATTTAGCCTTTATCCTCTGGAGAGTTCTAATAGCCAGTCAATTTTTTCATTCTTTTTTCAGAATTTTGATTTTGTAGCCCTAAGTGCCCCTCCCCTTCCTTACTAGAAAATTTATAAAAAACCCCCCAAAACAAACTAAACCTAGCCATTGAATTTCCAAAGAAACACCAAGTGACATGAGAGAGCCCTCTCTTAGCTGAGTTGGCTAGTACTTAGTTCTAAAGTTGGTTTGTAGGTTACCTTTGTCATTTGTTTATCAACTGAACAAATTTACAGAGTGCTAACATCTCCAAACCTAATGTACCAAGAATAAAGTCGAAACCATAACCAATGCAGAAATTCCAAACCATAATCAAAGACCAAGTCACTACTTCAATAGTTGCATCTCTCCTACAGTCATGTGCACCACTTATCCTTATGCAGCCGTGAGAGTGAGTGAGTACAAATGAGCTCTAGCGCCCCCTATTTATACTGCTTCAACTCACCTAACTGGGCCAAATTATCTTCCTGAAGGATAATAACTCAATATTAATTATTCTCTTGAGTCGAATTGTCTTATAGGGTTATTATAAAATGTTTTAGGGTTTCTCTTGCTTCCCATAATATTATAGTCTTGTCAAAGGTTACACGTAGAAGTTAATACCTCCTGCAAATACCATAATATTAACACTCCCTCCTAGCTAGGGAGGTATTAAAGGTAACGGTCTTAAGCACAAACAAATCATTCAACCAATAGAATCAGCATAGACACATAGGCTACATCATGATAAAATGATGAGAACCATCATCACTATCCAGCTATATAGTCTCCATGGAAACCAGAACAATTCCATCCAATAGAACACAACTGTGTCTATTCATAGTAGTATATGACTACTATCCAGTGGTACACAACCACTCCTAATAACACACAGCTACTAACTGGTGACACATAGTCACTATCAGTGGATCAAATCCACAATAGTAGTATACAACTACTATCCAAAGACATATAATCTCCATACACTACTACATATTGAAAAATTTGCGATGACTACTTGCGACGAAAGTACCCTTTCATCGTGAAATTGAAGATAAAGAGTTGAATTTTTCAATTGTTTTATAAATATAGCATGTGTTCGTCTCTCTTGAGATGAAACCAGTTGTACGTATGAAGAGATATGGACATGAATATAGTGGAATCTCTTTTCTCTTGCAACGACCTTTGGTTATCATCACAAGAGCGATGATCCAATGATGACTGTTACATTGTTCAAACAATCACCCAACTTTTTGACAAAGTCAACATTGAATTGGTCAATGTTCATCGCAAGAGTGACGATCCAATGATGAACGTTACACTGTTCAAACAGTGACCCAACTATTTGATAAATTCAATATTGACTTGGTCAATGTTCGTCATTCTTGCGACAAAAAACAAATATACAAATATTTTTCAAATTAGAGATATTGCAACAATCTTGATATAACAATGATGGTTCAAAAAGGGTATTTTTGTGTGAAAGAATGTCGCAAAATATTAAAGGTGGGAAAAAAAGTAAAGAGGGTGAAAAGGGTGATGGCATATGCTATTGTCCTTGCAAAAAACATTGCACTACACGTCCCGTAAGAATTTTAATAGAAACAACTAAAAAACATTGTAGGAAATATGGGCACATTGATGGGGGATCGAATGAATATTGTCATGTGGTAATTAGCTATATATTCATTATCTATTTTTATATTTTCGATTTTATATAAAATTATATGTATATGTATATGTATATGCATTGTCCATTAGAAATCTTGGACCACTTTCCAAACTGGAAAGTGACTTCCCAACCTAGACCATTTTCCAAACTAGAAAATGACTTTCCATATATCAATAACAGATCAGTGCTCGCTCCCAACCTCGGGAGTAATCCCTTCCCTTTCCAATAAGGAAGTCATCTCCACGAGTCCAAATTGTCCCTTAAGTATGCAAAATTTTCATCTTGGACAAAGGATTTACCAAAATATTTGTTATCTTCTCATCAGTGGAGATATACTAGAGAACCACTTCTCCCATATAGACTCTATCATGGGAAAAATAGTAATTGATATCAATGTGCTTCGACCTATCATGGAACACTGGGTTCTCTAAGATATTCACACATCTCTAGTTATCACAATATATCTCGGTTGAATTGAGCACCTGATCAAACAATCTAGAAACCAGCTTATAGAGCCACACTACTTCCATACAAGCATCACAAGATGAAATATACTCTGCTTCTGCAGTGCTAAGTAAAACAAACTTATGTTCCCTGCTATCCCATGATATCGTGGAAAAGATCAAAATGAAACATATCTAGAAAGCACTTTTTTTGTCATCTGCACTCCCTACCCAATATGAATCGATAAATCCATGCAGCCGTATATCATAACTCAAACGTCCCACAAAGATATTTCAAGGAATGATTTGCAATTTTTCAATTCTCATGGCTAAGTTCCACCTGGAACTATCTTCATAGCAAAGAAAATATACGGCTGAGTATTATCCAAATACATTAATGAGCCATTCAATTGTCGATACAAGGACGGGTCTACCGGATTGGAGTCTCTCATCTTATTCATATATTTCATCATGGGAATTTTCCATGGATTTGTAATACATTATATCAGACTTCTGAAGAACCATTTTGATACACTTCCTCTCTCATAGGAATTTTTCACCACACTTATGTTGTACATGAGAGGCTCTTCACTAAGTTGCTTGAATTCATACAAGGTCTTCTTCCATCTGCATATATGGGTCTCTTTCTAGTATACCTTGAGGTTTCTCTACATATTCTTCTTCTTCAATTACTCTATTGAGAAGAACAATATTTACATAGATCTTATCTAAAATCCAACCTATGTATACTGCAAGATATTTAATGGATCAGGTAGAGGTATATCTAGTTACTAGAACAAGTTGTCATCATAGTCTTCTCCCTTCTTCTGGGAGAACCCTCTAGCCCTGAATCTCGCCTTGTATCTATCAATGCTTCCATTTATAAGAATTTTTCACAATTTATAACATACATTGTTCTGTAAATGTGTTGAACCTGCAAAAAATAGATCTAGATAAACAATAATACAGACATTTGTAGAGATAATTGGAGAAGGAAGAAGAAGGAGAGAAAGAATGGAAGAATTCTCATTAATTGTTGTGAATAATGAATAATTTACACATGATATACTCTATATAACTCAATGAGTTTGGCTTGAGGTAAACCAAGTCACCATAGTGGTGGTCTAGAGTGATCTGGACACACACCAATAGTTACGGTAGTGAACTGCCACCTATTCGAGTCTCTCAGGTAGCTACGAGAGTGAACTACCACCTAGTTGAGTTAACTAGTCAACTAATCTTCTATTAACTGACTGAATAGAGAGTAGTGAGGAGTTAACTCAGGGAATCAAGGCTAATGTGCCACTTTGGTGATGATACCAAGGCAAGGTCAAATTAGCATGGTGATGATCCCAATGTTGCATGGTGATGATCCCAATGCAACATCTAAACTCAACTCAACTAGTCAAACTGAAGTGTCAACTGTAAGAGAATATTCTCCAGGTGGAATATTCTCCCCTAAAATATAGGAGACTAGATAATGACTAATAAAAAATTAAAAACCTTAGGAAAAATAAATCCTAGGTGTGTGTGAAGTAACTCCAATACCCCCCCTGAACATCACTATGGTGAAAATAAAGATTGGGTCCCAGAAACGAGGCCATGTTAGGTACCCAAGTACAAAATATACATTGATAATAAAGTGAGGAAAGAGGGAAAACCTCATGGGAAAACCCCCCCCTCAAGGTACAATGTATGTAAAAGGAAGACCTACAGTTGCTAGGAAATTGTGTCCTTCACTCCAAGACGACCTCGCAGATAATGGAATTTCTTCTCAATGAAGGTCTTGGTGAAAATGTATGTCATTTGTTCTGCTAAAGGACAGAACTATAAATCGATGATCCCCTGCTGTACTAATTCCCAGATGTAGTGCATGTGGATCTCGATGTGCTTCATCCGCTACCTCTGAACTGGATCTCTACAAAACTTCAGAGTGCTCTGGTTGTCACACCAGATGACGATCGACCGATGAAATTGAATGCCCAACTCAGTGAGAAAATGGTGTAGCCACATAGCCTAAATGGTTATGTTAACTACCCCTTTATACTATGCCTCGACTGAAGATAGAGTAATAGAAACTTGCTTCTTGCTCAACCAACAGATAGGCCTGGAACCAAGACTAAGTGAGTAACCAGATGTGGAATTGTGATCAATGTTATCTCCAGCCCAGTCAGAATTAGTAAAACCAATGAGATCTAATGTAGATTTTGTTGCATAATGAATCCCAAAGGTGATGGTGCCCTATACGTATCGAAGGATACGCTTTGTAACTTTCCAATGTAGATCATGCAGCTCCTACATGAACCTGGAAACTATGCCAACTGCATATGAGAGGTCTGGTTTGGAGTGTGTAAGATACAACAAGCTCCCCACTAGCTATCTGTACACTGTGTTGCCAACTAGTGGAATCTCCCTGCCATCCTCGAGTTTGACTCCTGATAGGAAAGGAGTCAGAGAAGACTTGCAGTCTGTCATGTGAAATCTCTCAAGGAGATCTCGTGCATACTTGGCTTGAGACAATTTGATGCCTGATGCATCCTGACTGATCTCAAGTCCAAGGAAGAAGTGTAGCGGACCCATGTCCATCATCAAAAACCTGTCATGAAGAATCCTCTTGACTACAGAAATAACTGAAGTTGAGCAACTGATGATCAACAAATCATCGACATACAGAAGTAAAAGTAGAAGTGAATCAGCTATCTTGAGCATGTATACATTTAGGTTTTATTTACAATGTACAAAGTTCTGTGACAACACGTAGGAGTCCATCTTGGCATACCATGCCCTTGGAGCCTGCTTGAGGCCATAAAGTGACTTCTTCATTTGACAAACCAAAGATGAGTCCTGCATAAATCCCTGAGGTTGCTCCATGTAGATCTCCTCAGAGAGATCATCGTGAAGAAATGTATTCTTCACGTCCATATGATGGAATTCCCATACCTTGGTTGTCGCAATGGAAAGTTCCAATCGTATGGAATCCATATTTGCTACTAGAGAGAAGGTCTCATCATAGTCAATACCATAAACCTGTTGAAAGCCTTTGGCGACAAGCCTGGCTTTGTATCTGATGATTTGTCCATCCACTGTGCTCTTAGTCCTATAGACCCATCTGCATATGACAAGTTTCCTCCCAAAAGGAAGGGGAACCAGATCCCAAGTCTGGTTCTCGAGGAGGGAGTTTTACTCCTCCTTCATGGCGGATTCCCAAAAGGGATTTCCAGTAGCCGCACCATAAGACTGTGGATATGAAGACTAAACCAAGAAAATATGCCTGGAAGGCAATGGTTTAGTGGCAGTGAGTGCAACAGGAGGCTCCTCGAAATCAGATCGAGTCCTCCTAGTATCGGCTGGATCACCTACAAGATCCGAATCCCCATCACGAGAAGAGTGATGCAGTGCCCACTTGGGCCTATGTTGTGGTTTTACAACTACATATGGATGCTCGAGCTCATCGGTATTACTAACTTTGAATCCCGAATATGAATCCTCGAGACTCTGCATCTGACTGTACTAACTTTGAATCTGAATATGAATCCTCTGATTCCTTTGAATCAGAACTCTTGTCTAAAGAAGAGTCGGCATGTGCATGCTCATCATCTTGGACAGGTGGAAGAGTGAAGGTGTCTACATGCGGCTGCTGAGGTACATGCGAGACACTTTCCTCGAATTGGACACTAAGCTCAATGATGAGTCGATCCGAGGAAATATCAATAAGCCGATATCCCTTCACACTATTAGGGTATCCAACATAAATGCACTCAATTCTCTGTGTATCAAGTGCCTTCCTCTTTTTAGAGGGAATCTGGGCCCATGCACGAGAACCAAAAATGCAAAAGTAGGTCACTTCCGGTTTGAGGTTGCTCGAAGCCTCGTAGGGGGGGTATTATCCTTGAAAAATCTATGGGGAGATCTATTTTGGATGTATGTTGCACAGTTAAGTGCTTCTTCCCATAGTCTCTGTGGTAGTGACTTTTCATGCAACATGCAAGATGCCATCTCCTTTAGAGATCTTTTTTTCCGCTCAACAACTCCATTTTTCTACAGAGTGTAGGGAATTGTATGTTGCAACTGAATCCCTGCCTCATGGAAAAGATTATGAATCTCATAATTCACATACTCTCCCCCATTATTAGTACATAGGACTTTGATCTTCTCTCTGAACTGTGTCTCAACCAAAGCTTTGAAATCTTTGAGGTGTTGAAAGACCTTAGATTTTTTCTTGAGAAAGTAGATCCAAGTAAAACGTAAGAAATCATCAACAAAAATGAGAACAAACATCGCTTTGCTCATCGATGGATGCAGAAAAAGACCCATAAGGTCACTGTGGATCAGATCTAAAGGTGCGAAAGCTCGCTGAGACTTTCCTTTGTCAAATTTCTCTTGAGGGTGTTTTCCGAGAACACATCCCTCACATACTCCCTTGGAGAAATGGATGTCTGGTAGACCATCAACTAATTTGTTCTTGCTAAGTTGTTCCATGTATCTGAAATTCAAATGTCCAAACCTTTCGTGCCATATCCTACTAATTTTATCAACATGAGTAAGCAGTAAAGAAGAATCAGGTTCAATGAATTCAGAAAATGTATACAATCTAGACTGATGATTTACCTCACCGGTAGAAACCTTGGAGTTGGTTTGCATGTCGTAGATGTCCATAAAATTTGGTGTGACTGCAACTTTATTTCCGGTGTCATAATTTGTCATTTGATACATAAAGAGAAGGTTGACAGAAATCTTGGGAGCATGCAACACATTCTTGAAGCTTATGTTGGTGAGTTCAATCCTTCCTTTGTTGGTGACTTCGACAAAAGAGTTGTCCCCCATCAAAATAGGAGGACCTTTGCATGCAACCAATGAAGAATAAACTGCTTCTGAGGCATCCATGTGATGTGATGCTCCTGAATCTATGATCCAAACATCGGGAGAGGAGTTGATTGCAATCAAGGCATGGCTAGAATTGCCTTTCTTGGAATTCGGATATTCTAGCTTCTTCTTCTTGGCACCCTCGGGAATGCGATATCCAAGGTTGTTTTGATGAAATATTTGAGACATCATATCTATTTTCTTTTGCATGCATGTGGATTCCGAATGGAATCCCTTGTGACAGTATGTGCATTTCTCTCATTTTCTTCCCTTTTCTCCTTTGGATCCAAAGGCATCAGTGAAGGGTTTTGTGTACCCTTCCTTCTTCGTATGTGCATGAGCTTTCCACTTATATTTATATTTTTATTTCTGATATTTGTGGCTGCCATAATGCATAATGAGTGCATGTGCCCTTGGGCCTTTGATTTTTCCCATGTTTATGATCTTGGTTTTCTCTTGTATCAAGGATTCAATAAAGTCCTCAAGAGAAGGCATCTTCTAGGTGTCTCCAGAGGTGAATCTGACAGTATGGAATGTAGATACGAATACAAAAAATTTAGAACCAAGCTTGGAGAGAATGGTGAGAACCATTTGTTTCTCCTCTGCCAATTTATCAACCCCGCAAGCTTTGAGTTGCGACAGTAAATCCTTGAATTTTGTAAAGAAATATTGGATATTGTCAAAGCTTTTTTGGATCCAATGTGAGTAGCTTCACCTCTAGCATGTGTCCCCTCATCTCATCCTATTTTCCAAAGATCCCTTCCAATATTTTCCAAGCTTCATTGGGAGTCTTACAGGAAGATATGTGAAAAAGGAGATCGGGAGAAATAAGACTGCAAATTGTTCTGAGTGCATCATCCATGTGATTTAAATACTTGGATTTTTCTATGGCTGATGTCAGTTTTGTATATGTATTCATGGTTAACATGTACAACTCTTTGTATCAGAGATGTATGGTTATTTTCTCCTTCCATGCAAAATATTTGTAAGGTGTAAGAATGAATTCTTTTTGGAATTCCATCTTTCTGCCGTCTTCAATCTTTTGTACCTGCAAAACATTTTGGTGTAGCCTTTTCTTAGAAATCCATCGGCTCTGATACCATGTAAATGTGTTGAACTTGCACAGAATAGATCTAGCTAAACAATAATACACACATTTTCAGAGAGAATTGGATAAGGAAGAAGAAGGAGAGAAAGAATGGAAGAATTCTCATTAACCGTTGTGAATAATGAATACGTTACACATGATATACCTTTTATAAATCAATGAATTTGAATTAAGGTGAAAAAAGTCGCCATAGTGGTGGTATAGAGTGATATGGACACACACCAGTAGTTACGGGAGTGAACTTCCACCTAATCTAGTCTCTTAGGCAGTTACGGGAGTGAACTGCCACCTAGTTGAGTTAACTAGTTAACTAGTCTTCTGTTAACTAACTCAACAGAGAGTAGTGAGGAGTTAACATAGGGAATCAAGGCTAATGTGACACTCTAGTGATGATACCAAGGCAAGGTCGAATTAGCATGGTGATGATCCCAATGCAACATCTAAACTCAACTCAACTAGTCAAACTAAAGTGTCAACTGAAAGAGAATATTCTCCATGTGGAATATTCTCCCCTAAAATATAGGAGACTGTATAATAACTAATTATGACTAATAAAAAAATAAAAACCTTAGGAAAAATAAATCCTAGGTTTGTGTGAAGTAACTCCAACATGTTCTTCATCACAACTTCCTTCCATTCCTTATGCTTGACTGCTTCTAGTGGATTCAAATCATGCYGRTAGTCTTATGATTTTTGGTATAGTAACTGGTTCAATTTTGTTCTTCTGGATTTTCTTTCTTTCTTGGAATCTTCATGTTCTTCATCATGTTCCTTTTCAACGTTGGAGTCCATGGAATCTTTTGTATATTCCATTCCCTTCCTTTCTGAAGTTTCCAACTTCTTCCTTTCACCGTAGGAACACAAATGTAGATGGACAACCAAGGATATTCAAGGCTTGTTTTCGAAGAAGACTTATTCTAGAGTGAAGCTAAACATGTGTTGTTTATCATGGATACTACTTCTAATGAAGAACATGGAAATATACTTCATAGTATTCACACATTCTTCAATGGATCATATCGTTGGGGATTAGTTCCCTCCTAATCTCAATTTCATTCCTGAATGATTAATATCCATAACTTCCTTGTTTTTATTCCGAGACTGCATGTCTCTGGAATTCTACAATCAATTACCTCTATCTGAGAGATTCCATGTTTATGTCTATTGCATCTCTCTTTTCTTTCTGCAAAGTGTCACAAGCCTATTCTGTTTTCCTTTTGATTACTGACTTCCTCCAATTTTGACTCCCTTTGAGTCTATTTAAGTTATTTTCTATCTATTTTGATTACTACCCATCTGGCAGTTGTTGCAAGCATTGTGTCATCCTTATAAACTTCTTCTATGACATCTTCCACAAATATTGTTCATTAAAGGTTTGTCGACCTATTTCACAATAATATGTTTATGAAATTAAATTGAAACAAGAATAAGGACAAGAATAGAGGCAATTTCTACAATCCTGGAAAGACATTTTCATGATAGCCTTCATGAGATAACCTTCCTGAGAAAACAAGAACAACAATGTTTTTGATACAACATTTTTCATATGAAGGATAGTTTCTTGGTATCATTACTAAGATGATCTAGTCCGAGAACAAGAACAAGAAATA